>JBAFWW010047114.1:0-16076 GCA_036873685.1 Agapornis canus | reverse complement strand
GTTCAAGGCCAGGTTGGACAGGGCTTGGAGCAACCTGGCCTAGTGGAAGGTGTCCTTGCCCATGGCAGGCAGCTGGAACTGGATGAGCCCATTTCAACCCAAGAATTGTGATTTTCCTCCCACCTCAGTGGAGAGCCCAGTCCATCAAGACCAGATGTCAGTTCTGTGTCTCTGGCTGTGTCTTAAAGTATTGGAAGCCACAAGAGAGGTGATGAAGCAGGGGGGCTGCATCCACTTCTGGCTCTGGCATGGGCATCTGGGCTTACTGTGGGCAGGTTGCCCAACCCTTCCACTTCTCTACGTCCTCTCTGTAAAATGCAGATCATACAACATGCTTTCTTCTGCCTTCTATTAATCTTCCTCCTTTGGCTCTCAAGCTCTGCAGGATGGGGTCTTGTCTATGAAGTGCCTCACGTAATGGGGTCAGGGTCTTCACTGGAGGCTTTGAGCATGCCAAGAAAGATCCAATTGGTGCTTTCTGTCCAGCTGCAATGATCTCAGTCCTCCATACCAGCAATTTGTCCTCTCCATGAGTAAGTTGATGCAAACACAAGAAGATTGTGCTCTGATTTATCCAGGCAGCAGGAATGCTCAAAGCTGTCCTATGAGCACAGGTGAGATGGTGATGGGGTCTGGCATGTATGGGGCTTGGGTACCCCATATCAAAGAAGGAGATGTTTAACTTCATAGCCTGAGCCATGCAGCTCAGCTCACAGAAGGAGAATGGAGCTTAGACAATAGCATCATGCCACTGGTCTGCTTTTAATGTCAGGCCATACAGTGATGCAGTGCTGTGATTTTCAAGCAACCAGGATTTTCACTTGTAACATATCTTGTTTACAACCCAGGGCACAGTGGAGCAACCCCAAGTCATTTGAGCCAAATGATGGAATAAAACCTCTGCTTAGCAAAATGCTGAGAAGTAAGTACAAAGGCAGGAAAAGGAGGGAGAAGGGATACCAACGTCCCTACTACCTGGCTGCTTAACCCAGGTCCAGGTGCCTGGCTTCTGGTCCCTCTCCTCCCTTCAGGCTTTTTTCCCAGCCTTTTTACAACCTTGGTGCCTTTGTTTTTGTAATGTTGGTTGCCATGGTTAAAGCTGTTATTCACAGCAGGGTTTGCTTGCATCTTACCCATGAGACAGATACAGAGATGGAGATGAGCATGAATACACGTGTTTGTCCTCATTCCAGTTCCCCCTGGACATGTGGAAAAACAAATCTGATAGGGAAGGAAAACCCTTCAGCGGAATGGGGAGAGGGGGAGAGAGTCACCTTGGAGGAGTGTGTCCAATTAAGACATAGACTAAGCCAAAAGTATGGCAAAGAAGAGATATCTGGGGGAGGGCAGAGGTGGGCTTAGGTTTGTTGGAGGTACTCTTGGGTAGGGAAAATACACAACTTCAGTCTATTCTAAGGGTGCAGTGCACATCTGGAAATGTGGAGGTCAGGGTTACCTTCCTGTACACCATTCCCCCATCTGACAAAGCCAACATGATTCTCCTCCTCATCCCTGGTGTTTGCCTGATTGCTCCAAGTGCTAAAGGGGTTTGAAAGGGTTTTTTTGTCTTTTTTCCAAATGTGCTTGTCAAATATATATATTCTTAATTTTACTTTATTATTCTTCTTTTGTGATACTAAATATCCAAGGAAAGGGGGAGATGTGCAACTGGGCCTTGGGCACATTCACATAGGGTATTCTCCAGAGAAAAGCGATAGCAAAAACTTTGGCTTTTAGACTTTGAGGGGTTTTGGCTTTGGTGTATCAGGCTGAGATCATCTTATTGTTGTAACTTAGAGACTGATTCAGAAGAATAAATCAGCTAGGAAAGAGGAACCAAGTTCCTGAGTTTCATGGCTAATGTTGCACAAGTCTGAATTGATGGGACAGTTCTGAATTGCTTCACTCAAACATGCAGTGAATGAAGAATTGCATCAATAACTGCTGGGCCTTCTTCCAGCCCCTCCAGAAACAGCTGATTTATTTCTCTCCTTTCACTAGCCTACCAGCCCTCGTGTTGTCTAGGGATCTAGGGAATTTGAGCAGCTCTCAAAGGAATAACCGCTTGTAGGGAATTCACACTTCGCTGCTGCATCCAGATACAGTCTTATCCCATCATGCCACTGCATCAGTGTGTGTCCCATCCACAACCACTGATGCTAGTGCACATCTGCAGATAGCAGGCAGAGAAGATCTGGCTTGGAGAAGCAAGAAGGGGGAAAACTGAGCCACTGGGCCCTGGAAAATACTACCCACTTGCTGGCCTGGATGGTAAACTGGCTGAGTTCACTGTGCCCCATTACTGAGTTAGTTTAGCACATTTCACTGCTATCTTTTAGCCTTGTCATGTGATGACTTGTACTGACATGGTGGAGGAGGTTTCTGCTGGGACCCTTTCCTATTGTAACCCTTTCAAAGGGACCATGGTCTGATGACCCATCTGTCCTGATGGATGTCTGTTGTCCAGCAGCACAACAGCTTTGCTGACAGCTCAGCTGCAGGAGAGCTGTGCAAAAGGGGATTTTGCACTCCCTCCCATGCTGGCAGCAGCATCAGCATTATCTTCAGCTCTGGAAATTGCTGGTGAGTCCTGCAGGAAGAGCTGAGCTCACTCACCCAATCCACCAGTAGTGCCTGTGCCTGGACAACATGTGTGGGGCTGGTCCATGGTAGCTCCTAGGTAAGAAGTGAGCCCAGGTCCTCTGGGGTGTTTTGGTATCTCATATCCTTTGACTCTTCCTGGAGGCAGGATTTGTCTTCCATGTAACATGAGACACTTGACTATGTCTGGTTATCCCTGGCTCCTGCCTACCCAAAGGAGGAAGATGGCATCCTTAGGGTTTGAGTCAGCCACGTAAGAGACAAGTCACTCTCAAGTGTGTTTTTGTCATTGACTGAAAATCTCCCCAGGAGACTGGAGCCCAAGATTAGCTGCTGACATTAAAACCTGAGACATGAGATCCTGAGTTGGGGGGCTGGAAATTCACTCCTGGCTTCGTAGGTAGAGGATAAAGGGGACCACTTCTAAATCATATGCAAGAAGTGCAGAAATGGCTCCTTCTCCACCAGAGCAATGCTGGTACAACCCCAGCTCAGCAATTTTGACAGCCTCAGCCTTATGTCCAAGTGCTGGCCAGGGCTGGCCATTTGCCCTTTGATTTGGTATGATGTCGCAGCTCACTGCCATGTGTTTCTACACCACAGTGATGCTCAGCCAGCCAGCTCGTAGTGCTTTGAGATTTTGTCCAGCCCTCATAACCTGCTGCTGCACTGACAGCACTGGGGAGGATGTTGTTCATACTCACCTGGCTCCATGCTGATAGGCACCTGCTGTCTTACCACGCTGTCTGCTCCCTTTGGGAAGACACCCAGAAATGTTGTTTTCTCACCCTTGTGCACTGTGTGTGCCTGTAGGGCTGCAGCCCTGCCTGACAGCTGCCACCCTCCCCAAGCTTTGTAATCGGGATGAGGGAGCTAATGAGGGAGTGAAATATATCCCATCACTTTCTGTGGTTGTTTTTTCCCTTCTCCTCCATTGAGGCAATGGAGAAATCTGATATCTGAGCCAAAAAAGGATGTCTGTAACCATGGTCCTACCAGCATGGATGGAGCCTCATGGCAAGGAAGAGCAGAGCAACCCCAGAGCCATATGGAAACCCCCCTGTGCTTTTGTTTTCTCCATAAAGTCACCACAAATTAACTGCAGGTATATCCTGAAAATGAATGAGTTGAAGTCCTTTACAGCCTCACATGGGCCATCTTCTGCAGAATGTGTCCTTAATTCAATCCTACTTCATTTCTGAGGTGCTGTATTGAGCCTGACAGCAGGAAAGCAGTCTGGTGCCTGGTGCTGTACAGGCAACACGCAGGTCCACTGAGAAAAGCCCACTACAGCTCATGTGCATCCTCCTGCAGAGCGAAGCAGGGTGAGGAGCCAGCCTGGATTCATTAATTGTTGTCAGCACTGGGTGACAAGCAGACCAGCCCAAGTGCCAGCCACAGGAGTGGATTGCACCTCGGCAGTGTAGCTAATCAGCAAAGTGAAATGAGTGTCTGGGAGATGGTATAGTGGAGATGTGACTCAGGCACAGCACCACACGTAGCTGATCCTGTGGTTCCTTCCTCCAGCACGCTTTTCTCTTGGGAGCTGGCAAAACCTCAGTTGCCGCCTTCTGGGGAGAATCAGTGGCAGGCAGCAGGGTCAGCACGAGCCAGGTATGCTTATCCCAGAGGCTCAGCATCTGCTTTGGTCATGGAGGATGTTACCCTGCAACTTTGTCCCACGAGCAGGAAGGAGATCCACACAGATTCCTGGGTTGGATGGTTTAAGTGGCTCAAGGGGAGGAACTCTGCCAGGATACCTGTATCCCTGTTGTCATCCCTGCTGTCCATCCCCCTACGAGGACCACCAAGGTGATGCAGAGAATCCTCTTCAGTATTGGCTCAGGTACCTGGACCTACCCTTACCTTGGGAAGAAGCCTGGTGGGTCTGACCCTCTCCAGCTGTGGGCAACCAAAATGGCACTGAAGGAGCAAAGACAATGTTGCTTCTTTCACCCACGTGTGCACCTTAGCAGCAGCTGAAGAGCAGGGAAGACAGCACCAAGGATAGTCTGTCTGCATTATGTACCTGAGTCCCTTGTATTCATCAGGGGCTTAGGGGTCCTGTTCTGTCCTCTATACAAAACATCTTGTAGGGTCTGACTGGGAGAAAAAGTGCCCTTACAACTGCATCTGAGCTTGAAAGCAGCCCTGAAACTGTGAGTCTGTGGGTCCATGCCCATGCTCCGTGGTCTGGAGCAGAGCTATGCAGATGGAAGCGGCTGCACTGCCAGCGCTGAGGAAGCTCCATTGCTCCTGGACAGAAATGATCCGGGTGCTGCCCCTCCCGGGTGAGGTGGCCGCCAGGGTCTGGGCTGGAGCTGGAGAAAGAGCACATGCACAGAGCTCTTTCCCCTTCCCTTCGCCGCCGCTCTTTTGTTTCGCACAGCCCGGCAGAAGAGGCTTCCAGCAAGCGGTCGGGGCGGGTCGGGGCAGCCCGGCCCGCACAAAGGCAGCTCCCCACGGGCTGTGTGACCGCTGTCACGCTTTTTCGCTCCGATAAACGCCGGTGGCGGATGACGTGGGGCTGGTGCTCCCCAGCCCCGGGGCTGATTGGTCCCAGCTCAGGTTTGAACGCCAAGGTGTCCTGGCAACGAGAAGCAGAGGAGCCAGACTTCCCCGTCCCCGCTGCCGGTGCTGGGGAACGGCAGTCACTGCGGAGCGAGGAGCGGCACACGGGGCCATCCCCCCAAGGTACCCCCTGCGCGGTCCCGGCCCATACTCCATTCCCAGCGCTGGAGCCGGGGTGAGTTTCTCCCAGTGTGGGTGCCGTCAGCAGGGACTTTGCAGATAGCTCAGCCAGCACCTGCACACCCTCACAGCGAAAAAGCTGGTTTTAAGCGGGAGAAGGGCAGAGGACATCACTGGGGCTTTGGGGGTCTTGAAAGTGGGGCATGCGGGAGGGATGCTCTGGGAGGAGCTGTGTGGGCAGAGGGGAGTTGAGGAGCCTTCAGGGAGTTGTGGGATCAGCTCTCTCCCCCCAAGAAAGCAGCGCAAGTGATTTTGTGTAGGTTTGGCTTTGCTTGATTAATCAAACTCAAGAAAGCTCTGCGGGGCACCTAGGGCTAAGAGCTATGCTAGAAGAAGGTGGCTTTGAATTAAACCTAAATTAAAGAGCTTTTCCTGCTGATAGAGAGCTGCTCTGCTTTTGCCTCAGTGAGAGATGCCTGCATGTCTGTTCCCTGGAGCCAGGGGGATGAAGGGAGAAGGGGCCCCACGGCTCAGCTGTGCGCAGGGAAGCAAGGAGCATTTTTGAGGGGTGTGCTATAAAGAAAGGGGATTTTCCTCCATTTCAGAGATGGGAACAGAGGTGCAAGGAGCTGGCAGCGGGTGGATGCTTGCCTGCATGGGAGGCAGCCCTCAGCACAGTTCATTTTGCACCCATCGCAGCTGTGCCAGCTGTTAATGATAGGGCAGGTCTCAGCTGTCCAAGATGGGAAACCCCCTCCACAGGGTAACATTCATCCTGGAGGAGCCTCCTGGCCCAGTCGCAGGTCATGAGCTTCAGAAGGGCTGGTGTCCCGCATGGATGCAGCAGCACGTGTTGAAAAGCAGAGCCACGACTCAGAAAAGTCTTGGTGCCACAAGTGGGGGACAGAGAGGGCTGGATAACAAACCCTTCAGGCTTACAGCATATGGTATTTATCAGGGCACAGGGCTGCGGGCTGCCTGAAGAAGCCTTTCCCGTAGACCTGAAGGCACAAGGAGATTTGGAGATCCCTCCTAACAGTCATGCTCGTAGCAGAAGAGCAGTTTCTTGGCACCCTGGTGACAGGGCAAGGCAGTTGCATCACAAAATGAGCAGAGAGGGTTTTGCTGACAAGTGTGTCAGAGTTGGAGCAGGAGGGGCGGCTCCTGGGGCTGAGGGGGAATATTTGATTTGCCTCGTCCCTGAAACAGCATTTGCAGGCTTTGTCCAGAGGTCCTTTGGGAGCACAGCTGGCACAGGCCACATGCTTTGGCAAAGTGACTGCAGCCATAGATCTGTTCCCCTCCACTGTTCAGGCAGATCACAGCTGGATCTGACCCTGGAGTGGGGTGATGGAGCATAGAAGCTGTCCCAGACCATTTTCCATACAGAGGCACAGGGCTTTGGGGGCAGGAAGCTGCAAGGTCTCCTCTGGCAAAGGAATTACCAAACCAGTGTTGCAGTCACCAAGTAGCCTTCTGATGGGGAGCAAACTGCAGATTATCGTCGACCTGGATTTGCACTGGTGACCTGGAGGTGTAAGATTAGCACAGCCAGGCCATCCCAGGGCTGGGGGGAGAATTAGAGAGAGGGAAAGTGTCACGCCTGTTATATAGATCAGTTTCACTGTTTCAATGGAAATACATAGCACAGGTTATCAGTTAAAAAACAAATAAATCCTGCAGCATGCAGTGTTGCCAAAGTTTACAATTTTAGGCAGAGCTTTAAAGCAGGATAGGCTTTGCCTAGAAGACCCAGTTACTGGATCTGTGAGAATCAATAACGCCTTTTGTATCTCAATAAAAGCTAGGGAAAAACACCTGTCCATATTAGTTAGAGGAGGTTTGACCTGCGTAAGCCTGGGACATTCAGAAGCCTAAAGGTGAATGAAATGAGTTGGGTATTTTGATTTATTGGTTTTCGACAATCATGTTTTTAGAGCTGAATTTTAGAGTTCAATGACTCCCACTTGGACCAACAGCTCTCCCTGCTCCAGTTACTTCAAACGAGCCTTGTTTCTTTGAAGGGCTAAGACAAGCACATTCTTTAGGCTTTATTAAACCCATGGACAGTAATGTCAGTCTGAAATCCAAGAGAGAGGAAAACATACCCACACCTTGCAGGCCACAAACAGGAATAGATTCAGCTTTCACTGTATCCTCCCAGCAGTTCTGTTGAGGCAGTTTATGAACTGGGAGCACTAGCCCCAGCGAAGCAGGACTTTCCCAGATAGTCATTAAATAACTTGTCTTTCCTGGTGTTTTATGGAATAAACACTGCCTGTTGCTCGCTAGTAGCATCTGCTACGAGTGGGATCATATTTTATAACAATCCTTCTGCTCAGTTTGCATGTTTGCAGTGACCCCAGCAAGTAATCACTCTGTGGCTGGTAGTAAACTCACTCCCAGATGTTTAATGATAGTATTTACTGTCAACTGTAGCAGCTACCAGTTTTAGGGCTGTAGTGATGATGTAGCTATTAGGGTGGGTTGATGGGACACAAGGTAGTTGGGTAATTGCTAGCAATGAGCTAGTGAACTCCCAGGTAATTGCACCTTACCTGGAGGGGTGTGTTGTTATGAGTGGCGTTTTAAAGGCAAAGCTGTGAGGTGTATAAAGGACAGTCACTGATTCCATATGACAGCACTGAATCATGACCAGGAAATGATCCCTTCTCCTTACCAAGAATAATAATGCTTGATCTGTTTTCTTTCCTCTTGCTTTATTGAAAAAGAGACACTCATGGCAAGACTCATGTGCCTGTCAGTCTGTGCCCCTTCCTTTGCTTCATACCCTTGAAACGTTGAGGAGTAGAGAGGCCTGCAGCTGTAGACCTGAAAGTGTCCCAGAAATGGGTCTTCGGGGAAGGAAACAGAAATACAAACTCACTCACTGCCCCGAGGAAGACCCAGCATAGACCCAACCTCTTTTAGACACAAAGTCCTTGTAGCAGAGGGACCCTGGCAAAGCTCACTCATCAGAAGGTTTCAGCATAAGCTCAGATCTTCTCCATAGACATAAGCCCCAAGCAATTCTTGTTCCTAGGAGAGAAGATATCATTAATGAGGTTATTAAGGAGAGACATTTATTTTACATTTCATGAATATGGGATCCGAAGGAGTTTGTGTGGTCACTCACTAGAGCCCCACGGACCCTTGGGCAAGATTTCCCAAGTCCCAGCAATCTCCATACACATTTGGGCTCCTCAGGATATTACTCAGCCTGAGCATACCCAATGCTGAACTAGTCTGGGGCTGCTCTGCATCACACCAGCATCTGCAGTCTCCAGCCTTGGCACACTGTGTTTGCTCACCTTATGCAGCCATCAGTGGAGAAGCCAAAATTGCTTTGACCTCCATGTTTATGCAGGAGAGGGCTGGAGACTCAAGTCTTGTAATTGCCGCCTTCTCCTACCCCAGGAAGGAGTAACCCCCAAAGCAATGGTGACACTAAGGTCCTCTAATGCTTCTGGAGTCTTCATCAGCAAGTCCTGGAGGGCTTTGGGAAAGGCACTGTATGCATTATATATGTTCTACAACTGAGAGAATGGAAGTGGGGGGCAGAGCCTTGACACACACTGCCAGGGGAAGAGAAAATAGGAGGTCTGGTGGGGGGTCTCACCAGTAGAGCCAAGGGGCTAATGGTGTTGCTCTCACCTCACCTATTGGAGCAGCTTGTCAGGTGGGTCTGGTATTGGGAATGCTCTGGTTGAGTGGCTTGTTACCTGCTAGAGACTTTTCATTTTGCCTCATGATTAAGAGACAAAGCAGAGAGTGTGTCTCTTCTCTCCATTTTAGTGAGCTCTCCCCTCCCTCCGTGGTGAGAAAAATTGCAGCAAAACCAGCAAAACAATCTTCAGTACAAGGTTGTTCCAGTGATGGGGAGAAAATAAGTAGTTTCTGAGCCCAGGACCATCCAGGAGAGCCTGCTCTTGTCCAAACAGTGATAGAATAAGTTAGGAATACTGACGGCAAAGCTGTGGCAGGGTTATCAATACATGAGCAGTTTTGGGCAGCTGGACCAGATATTTCCAGGTGAAGGCTGATACAAATGACAGTGCTGGTCTGGGTGTCTGAGTTGCTGTAGCTCCACCAATGTGACTGGAGATGCTCTACTGCTACGGTTAGCAATGGGGAAAGTGTTTTAAACTGTTCTCATCCCTCAGCCTGGTCCAAGCACTCACTCCTCCACCTTCTCCTTTGCTGGCATCAGCATTTCCTGACCACCTGATGCAGAGGCAATGTCTGACCAAATAAAAATTAACTATTTTCTCCCCTGGGGTTTTTCTACAGCTGGACCAGCCTTTGATCCAATCCTCTGTGGAATAGTGGTACTGTGTGATGGAGGGGGCAGCACAGGCTGCTCGGCCACCACTGCCTGCTTTAACCGGTTCCAAAATATCAGCTGGAATGAGAGGTCACAAATGGATCATTTCCCTTCTCTTTTCTGTGGTGCTGTTAAGAGAAACTTTTGCTGATTGTATTTGCTCTATGCGCTGCTACATGTTTGAAATTATTTAGTCTAAGCATTGATCCAGCGTTTGTGACCACAGGAGTGCTGAGCTGAAGCAAATCCCTTGAAATCTGCTCCTTGGTATCAAGATGAGCACCAGGCTGAAGGTAGTGAGGTACAGGCAAAGACAGGAGCATGAGATTCAAAGGCAGGCTCTGCTGAGTGTTGATCCTGGCTCTACTGATGACTCTTTTTGTATTTAGCTTTTTTTTGCCCTGCCCCCTCCCCCTCCCCATCCATCCCCTTTCCAAAACCTTTGTCACATGAGAGTTAGGGAGAAGTGTGCAAAACATCTGCTGAAGTGCTTTGAAGATGGAAAGCAATATGCACAAATGATAAGTTGCACAGGCAACATAAACAAACCTGGCTATATATCTCCTAGGCTAAATGAGGAAGGAGGAGGGATTAACTGGTGGGTGGCATCCACCTGCTAATTACAAGGCTTGTCTCTGGATCCCTTCGGTGTGAAGCATCCTCTTGGCTGAAAAACAGCTGACATGGTCACACATGAGCAGAGGTAGGGGATGAAAAACTTGTCCCATGAGTGAACTGGAGTGGCCGGAAATTTCCTTTGAGAGGAAGTGGGGGGGCAGTGGGTGCTGGCAGTGGGTTGGAGATGGTGTCCTGGACCACCTCCAGACCTACTGGCTCTGCTGTATCTCCTTTTGATGCTTGTCTGGTGAGTTTTTCCAAGTGGTTGCTATATGGTCCTGAGAGTCCCATAGTATCTAGCAAAGACCCTCCTGTAGCTGCCATTAGACTCCTTTTATCTTCTCTGACACTTGATACACTGGGGGGGGGGACACCTCTGGTATTTCAGTACTCTGTTGGTCCCACATCAGTCTGGCAACTTAGAAAGCAACACACCACTGAAGTGTAAGATTTAAGATGTTATGGGTATGCTTTGCTTTCTGAACCTTGGCAGCGTTTCTAGGTCACACTTCTAATGTGTCTTCGCAACAGTGAGGTAAAACCTGATGGTGCTTGTATATGTGCTAAGAAAAGTGAGATATCCATGTAATCATCTACTGTTGGAGTGACAAGAAACATAGCAGATGCCATGAGGGCTGCTGGATCTTCTGAGATCAGCCCCAGCCAGGTGCCTTGGTCCTCTTCCACAGTGCCTATGGTGCTCTCCTCACTGCTGCTGCTTGCATTTCACACTTGCTTATGCCCTTGCTAAATCTAAATTATTCTTGCAGGCTTAGCATCCTCTGAAGACCACCTGGGATAGGTGTGCAGGTTTGGCCCCTTGTTTTGGCTGAGTGCAGCAGCAGTTTTCAGGACAGGGATTGAAGTGCAGGTTTAGCAGCCTGGGACCCGAGAAAGTGGTTGCAATTTGTGTCTCTGCCTTTAATGCTTTGTAGCTTAGGCAGAAATCAGCCAGGACCAGCTGTGTGAAGACAGGCAAGTACCTAAAAGTGCAGGTTGATGGCTACGTACTGGTTATTTTGCTTCTAAGATGAATCTGAGAATTTTATCCTCTGTTTGGGAAATAGGAAGAAGTATCTTTTCTCTCCCTGTTTATTAGTCTTCTACAGCCTGGAAGCTTCTGGGCTGGGACATATCCCCATACATGTGCAAGTGCATGTTGCAGGCCCTGATCTCAGCTGCAGACACAAAACTAGCTCTGGAGCTGAGCAGCCCGAGGTGTGCTTTAAGCCTCACAGAACTACACGCAGTTGAGGGTATTATTTCCCTGCTGAGTGACTGATTCCTGCAGCCCTGTGGGAAGAAGGAGATATCTGTACCACTTGGGTGTTCCTCTATCGCTTGCTGGGGCAGAGCAGCACCCGTTCACAATGGTTGCTTCACCTTGGAAACCCCTGATAGGTGCCAAATCTATCTGCTGCCTAATTTCTCTCTTAGTCTGCATATAATAACCTGGGAGATTATTGCCCCCACCCGTCCTGCTTTCCAAACAGATGTTAAGAGACAGTAATGGATCTATTTGCTCTCAGATTAAAAAGCTGTTTAGAATGCATCCCCAGCCAGCTGTGGCCCTCTGCCCTGTTAGCTTTCAAGAGCTCTCTTGAAGAAATCCTCTTTTTTTTAACTCAGCCCTACCCTTTCCTACAGTATTCTGCTGGTTTCTGCCTGGCAAAGCCCCAGTAGCAGCCCCCGAGCAACGTGGCACGTGTAGTGGAAATGACTTTGGCTGACTGGGATGCTTTTGCAGGGAGCCCGGGTGCTGCAGACAGTACAGTGGGGAGGAGAAGACGCCTCCAGATGGAAGTTAGAGCTCTTCTCCTCCCTTTTTCCTCCTGGCTCCAGCAATTCAGTGGTTGTGTCAGCATAACTCAGCAGTGTGGAGATAAGGAGGAGCTGGAGCTTCCACCGCATCAAATAAAAGCCTCGCTTTGCTCTCTGTTGCCTGTTGCAAGCATCTATTTATGCCTCCTGATTACAGTGGGAGAAAAGGAGCTGCATGGGGAGGACACATTAGGACAACTCCTTTATGGGGAGGGTAGACTCTTTCTCCCCTGCAAAGGGGAAAGGTATTCCAGCTTGCTCTGCCCTGATGTGTCTACACAGGCAAGCTCTCCCTTGATGTGGATTTGTCTGCCTTTCCCCAGGGTCCCTGAGAGCTGGTCGTCCCTGGGCCAGAGCTTTTCATCCTTTCAGAGACTAACAGCATGGGCTGTGGTGCAGGTCTCATTTCTTGCCTCAGTTTGCTCTTCCACGTCAGCAGCAAGGACTTGTTGGTCCATGCAGTCAAGCCAAGGGCTGGTAGGCTGCTCTTTTGCCTAGGTGGATTTAAAGTTCTAAGAGCAATAATCCTCAAAAAAAACCCCAAAACCTCCTCCCTTGATAGGAGATCTGGGTAAGAAATTCTGATTGGGGCTGATGCTGTGTTGGGACAGGGGTGCTGGGATGGCAGCCTTAGTGGGAGATGACTCGGGGGGAGGGGGGAAATCCTTAACCTGGAAAAAAAACATGTAATTTAGGTGTGTTCTATAGATAGATAAAGTATTATTTCTATCACTACTGTAAATTCTGCCATTTCTCCCCACCTCCTCCCAGATTTTACCAGGCTCAGCTGGAATTTTCTGTGCAATATTTATTTTCCCTACTAACACTTGAGGAAAATCTATATTTTAGCAGCCAGGGATTTTTTATTTTTTTTCTAAAACCCTCAATTTCCCCTCAGAGCACCTGTCTCTTGGAAAACCAGGCCCCTTTAAGATGATTCGATGTCTCAGGCTGCTTTGAATCACTAATTGCTTCTGAATAGGCAGGCCAAATGTTTTATCACTTCAAACTCCCATAGCAATGCAAATCTATACAGCTGAGAAGCCTCTTTCCATGCAAGGGGGTGATGGGTATAGATAAGGATTAAAAATGGAAACAAATTCAGCCCGGGGGTCCTCTTTGTTCCTCCCTGCCTTGAAGGGGTTGCCAGGGCTACATTTGTTCCCCTGCATCTTTTTTGGATGGGATCCAGCCACCCTTGAATGCAAAGGCAAGAGATACAGTGGCTGGAGAGGGCTGGATGAGGTCCTAGGTACATACATATTTCATTGCCCATGCCAAGCTCTGTATTGACTTCTCTCTCTGGTTTCACAAAGGTGGTGTTTTCTAAAACTCCCCCTTGTTGAGGGTGACTGGGTCCAGGCTTCATCCTGTCTAAAGTTTCTGGCTGTTTAGTTGTTTTCCACCTTCTCTGAATGCCAGCCAGGCATATTTCCCATGCCTGGTGGGAAAAGGGGGGGGATGCTTGGTGGGAAAAGCAGGACTTGCCAGAGAGCCATTTGGAGGTGGCAGCACCTGCCGTGGCATGTCCTTCTCAGGGTTGCATCTGTTTTGAGGCTATGCTGGTTTGTACAAGGTACAGGAGATGAGCAACAATTTGCAAGGCTCCATGGGTGCTGGACTGCCCCTGACCCTGAAGGCAAATCTTGACCATTAAGAGGTGGAAAATATCTGTGAGCAAGGGCAGTCTAAATCCTCCTTTCTGCTTAGATTGCCTGCTATTAGAGCTGCCTGCCATGTGCTGAGTATGGCTGCACTCAAAAATTGTCAAGAGCTCAGCATTATGGAAGCAAAGGCCAATATACTGACTTTCCGATAGAAAGGAAGATACATGCTGAATATGCATCTGTTGGACGATATTTCTATTTCAGGCATGCTGCTAGCATACAAATGGAAAGGCAACTTAGTTGGCATTATTTATTTATGTAGTTACTAGAAAACCTCAGGTTAAGAATACAGCAATACTTTGTAGGCATTGGGTACTATTTATTTTTAGCATAGTAGGTAATAAATCTATTTTCTCTTTAGCTTTCTAAATGAATTCCAGTTGACTGAGATACATTACCTAATCTAAATCATGTACTCTGGATGTAGAGAGCAAATAAAGTATCCTGAAAAACAGCATCTTCACGTAAAAGCCACAGCTAGTAAGAAACTTGTCCCTTGAAGATAATAACAATCGACCTTTAAAATTGAAAGAAAAACTGCAAGATTTTGACAAAGAGGAAAAAAAAAATCCCACTCTGCTCCTCTTTATTTAGGTGTTATTCTTTCTGTGTTTCAGGTGCATATGGGACCCAGTTAGGACTTGAAATAACTATTGTTATCTTCATTGTACTTATACAAGAGACAGCTGCTTGGGTGTTTTCCCAGCAGACTGGGATTTCCAGGGAGGCACAGCTGAAGTGAGATGTGCCAGTCACCTCTCCCTGAAGCAAGTTTAGGCCTCCATTCATCCTTGTTCATTGAAGAGCTTTGACTCAACAGGACTGAAATCCATGCTTCAATCCTGCAGTGGTTTAAGTCTTTGATGATGTGCTCCAGCCAAGGCATAACTATCTTGCTAAACTAGGGTTTTCCTACGTAACCCTAGGCTTCCTAGCTGGAAAAAAGTATAAAATAGTCACGAGTATAAAAGTAATACAGGACAATCAGAAACTAGAGAACTTGCCTGTCCTTTGCAGGTTTGGTGTCTAGAAGTGGTCTTGGATGTCCAGGTTAGTACCCAAAACAGTCTGGGCTTGGGACTCTCCTCATTTCTGTCTGAGATCCCCACCTGGGTGCCACCAAGGGACAGGTCTGATGAAGGACTGTGCTGTGTTCTAATGCCTGGCACCAGAAACCAAAGGAGAGTGAGGCTGTGGGAGAGTACCTGGTTTAGATGGCATGAGAGAGAGGACTATGAGGCTGGAGATGTGGGGCTGGCCATGTGTAACATGGAGTTTTCTGAAAGCACAGGCTGGCATGTGGCTTCTGAGGCATGGTGTTGGAAACACAATTTGGGACCAATGGGAATAGCACAGGTAGAGAGCAGGAAAAGGTGTCCCAAAGTGCAGAAGCCAGGCTCCTCCCAGGCTCAGGTGCCCTCCCAGTGTAAAATTAGGAGCCCAGGCAGGGGAGGAAGAGGAAAGTCTGCAGTGAGAACCAGAAAAACCTGCTCATACCTGCCCCAGATTCACATTACTCAGTGGTTTAAAACAGGTCAGGCTCTCTGGTTTCAAGGCAGAGATGGCCAAACTGCCTGAAGACTCTTTTCAGCCCAGCTTAGAGCTCCTGCATGCCTGTTTGCTGTGTCACTGACCCCATGCTCTCCTAACCCATCACTGGTGGAAGGTCTTACAAAGAATTGAAGCCTTTTTAAACAAAACCGGGGTTAAGGGCATTCACGCACGCATGTTCATGTTCGCCAGCTCATCTGAGGGGTGGCGACCATGAGCACTGGGATCACATCTGAGCGCTCACACCTCCTGACCTGCAGTGGGCTTTGAAGAAGCTCAGCTACCAAGCTTGCTGGTTGAAGCTGGATAAGGATCAGCTTCTGGGGATGTTCCTCATTGCAAAAGAAGAGTGGTCTACCTCCAACAGATGCCATTACAGGTGAGAAGCTCATGGCGGTGGTGAAAGTTGAAGCTGCCCTACTGCAGGTCTCATTTATGCTATCACTGAGGTTGGCTGCATCATCCTTCTTTCCACCAGAAGATGGGAGAGATGGGTCAGACCCATATGATTTATTGGGTTATTATATTCAACTGGGTGAGAGTAGCGGAGTGAAACCACACTCTTGTGGGAAAGGAGATGAAAAGAAGCTAACAGAATTAGAAATCAGATTGACCAAGGCTGATGGCTGTATCTGCTTATTAAGCAGCAATAACAATAATTTACCTTTGAATCGCAGTAATTCATCATAATGCTTTGCATCTACCTCATGAATCCTTTCTGCTTATCTCACCTTTCTTGTTCACAGATCTGAAAGTACTTCATAAACATTAATTAAACAGTCTTCCACACCCCTGCAAGCAAA
>JBAFWW010047112.1:0-14104 GCA_036873685.1 Agapornis canus | reverse complement strand
CATGCTGTGGTATGGAATACCTCTTTGGTCAGTTTGGGTCAGGTGTCCTGTCTCTTCTTCCTTCCAACTTCCCTTCTTCCCTGGCAGAACATGAGACTCACAAAGTCCTTGGTCAGAATAAACATTACTGAGCAACAACCAAAACCATTGGTGTTATCAGTGCTGTTCCCAGGCTACTGAGAAGGAGAAAAATGACTGCTACTGCTGAACCTAGGACACAATTTAACTAGCTTAACACGCTACTGTGAGGATTACTAATAAATTCAGTGAGAGCAAGCTGATAATTTGTGCCATTAAATGTTAAATCAAACCATCTGGGACAAGAGAAATTGGGAATTGGGTGTGTATATCAGTAAACTGACTTTGAATAGTTTGTCCTGTATGTGTGATATGTAGTTTGTTGTTTCTTTTAATCAAACAATTTATAAGAATTTATTATATGGTGTTACAGCATGACTTGATACCACAGTTCAGATTAAGTATTCAGCTAAACTATGTTAAATATGTAAGATACAGTAGAAACTAGATTTTTTCCTAGTACATTTTTATTAATAACTTCTGATGGAAGGATAAATTCAATTAAAAGGGAAAAGAAAAGCAAGAACAACATTATTTACACCAGCTATTGAAATAGGAAGCCAGGATAGTGAGGAACAGGTTGGAGAGAGGTCCAGTGGTACACTGGAGGGAGCTTTTCTCATTGTGCTGAGCTAATGTTTCTTTGCCTTTACCTGTATGGATATTGGAAATCTTAATTCGTTAAATATGAATAGAAGTTAAATTTCCTGTAGCTTGAACAAGCTTTTTGTATTGCTTTTGATGTTGCTGACAGTATGCTGCTTTGAATAGGGTTAATACTTTTATTTACATTTCATTTTGGTCTAAATATACCCCACATTCTGAAGGTGAGACTACTTGTAGTGTTGCGAGGAGCCCAGACTGCAAACTCCTCATTTATCCATTTTCTGCGCTTTGTGTTTTTACCACATATCCACACAGGTCTCAGTCGGTACTAGTCTGTTCAGCTCTGCTGAAGCCAAGCTTTACTTTAGCCTGTCTGCTTAGGATTGGCTTTCTTGAGTTTTGTCCAGAATTTCTTTCAGAAGAGACTAAGTGTTTGAATGAGAGATCGCTTCGGGGTTATTGAATAGCCAGTAACATTAACTGCTTCTGATCTTTGGCTGAAAATAGAGGATCAGAAGGTACCTGGAAGAAGGTTCTTATACATTCATCCTGCTCTTAGTTTGCTGGGTGTTTGCTACTGTTGGGAACAGGTTACAGAGTCAGAGGGACCCTTGGTCTGTTTTACGTTCCTGCAATAATATTTAAGCTTGAGTGCACAATGTTCAAGTTTACATAGGACTGTACAGTAGGTTTATCTGGACACCACCAGTCATAGTCATCTATTGCAGAAGAGTAACATAGAGCCAGGTAAACTTGACCCAAGGAGGCTGCTGGACGTTACTAGTGGTGCCACTATGGAAAGCTGGTTCCTCTGCCAGAGCATTGCTCAGGTCAGTCTGGCCCCATGCAGCAGCACCAATAGGAGCTTGTGCAGTGCTGGTGCTCTGTGGGAAGTACATGGATAGCCCCTGACTGTGGGGCTTGTCATCCTCTGGGACTTCTGTGTGGTGGGTTGGAGTTGGGCAGGATTTGAGAGAGCAGCCATCAGATTAGACACTGATGACTGGGAGTGCGGGTTTAATGAGTATCTCTTGGTTTCTGCTCAGAATGTTTTGGTCTGGAATTTTATTTTCTGCATACAGAGAAAAACAGGGATATTGAATATTCACATGGCTCGATCTGCTGTAGAAGACGGTTGGCAACTGTACATGCCAAGCATATTTGGATTTGATTTTCTTTTTGACTTTAAAATGTCTGTTAAGTCACCACCAGTGTACAAAAAAGAGGACAGATTTTTTTCCAACTATAAACTCTTCCTGCATTTTCTGTTCTTGGAAAGAGAGAAACAGTTACTATTTACTCCAGAAAATCTGGATTTAGAGTATGCATTTGTCACTTAGTGTGCTGCTAGATGTTACTAGACATTGCATACTTTCAATTATTCCAGCAGCCCTCAGGTCTTCTAAAATAAATAGGACCTCAGGATTTGCTGACTCTATTAGGAAAGTTTGGCCATTTTTAGTTTTAACTATCAAGCACTTTAAATAACGTTTAAGGTATTGCTGTTGTATTGGAATCAATAGTAACATTGAAATCATCTTTCCAGTAAGAAAATAGCTTGATTTTTCTCCTTGTTGTTTTGGTCTGTACGGGTAGTAACACAAGGATGAGAATTTATTCAATGTGCAGTAGAGCTAAACTGTTGGGTGTTTATGGGAGCTCAACCCCCACTAACAACACCTATCTCATTAAACACCTTCATGTAGTAAGAAACACTGTTCCATTTGATATGACAAATGTTTAGATGGCTGAAATAAGAAGAAATGATCCTCAGTGTCACTATCTAGACTATGGTGTTGCATTGTTCTAGTACCTGTACTTGCATGTCTGGTTTGCACATCAGTTACCCAAGTAACTTCTGCACAGGCTTCCACTGTGCTAATCCTGAATTCTTCCCAGTTAGAGCTATTTTCTTTCTTTCTTTTGAAATGTATTTGATTTTCCTGTCTGTCTTTTCTTGTTATGTAAAAACTTACATGTTGTGAGGAGCTTTTAAATTAGGACTAGCCAATCCTAACTTTATTAGGAAATAGGAGAGAAATTAAATCAGAATGTCTGCTCATTATGAACAGATCCTGGACAGGTCTTGGTGTATCTTCATTAGTGGCATTGCTGGGGTGCTCTATGGGGGCTCCAAAATCAACTGCACTTTTTCATGATTAATAATTACAACTTATTTTCCTGTGCTTTTATAGTATCATGATTACTTTCCTCACTATAAACCTTAGAGGGATTTTTGGATTTTGAAAGAGAGCAATGTTTTCACAAGGCACCTGATTTCTTCCAATTCTGTGAGGCCAGTGTCATACCATAAATTATCCTTCCTGATCTATCAATGACAAACACTGATTTCAGTTGCGAGGGCATGTGCTGCTTATGCAAATATCTGACACTGGATGCAAGCCACCTTTTTACCATGTTAATTGAAGATGGATAGTGAGGACTTGAGATCAACAAATGGGCATGTTTGTCATGTTGTTAAAACTCAATCTGTCTGACACTGGAAATGTTTTTCAGCTCCTTAAAATGAAAGGGAAACTGTCAGCTTGAAAATCACATGTCTAACAGAGCTGTCATCTTTTCCTTTTCACAGTCCTCCTCAAATTAGAATTCAAACATTGTAGCTGAAAAAAACCCTAGAAAATGCAATCTTGCTTTTTATGGAGATGGAGGAAACATTGTCCAGTTTGGAGCTGCTGTGGACACATCCAGAAGGGCTGACCCTGCCCTGCTCCAGAGTGAACCTGTGCAAACAGTAGTTAAGTCCTGATGATGTGGCCCTGCCAGCCATTGCAGTATCTTTGGGAAGGGCAAAGGCTTTTGATGAGTCCTGGGACAAGAGAGACAAGTGTTGACAGAGCTGCTTTCCCCAGCTGTGAGCATTATCCCTCCAGAAGTCTCCAAAAAATGCCTCAGTTTTCACTAGTGTTGATGGTGCAGCTCTTTCCACATGGGTCTTTTGTTAGGGATGGTCCCAAGCACTGCCACTTCTCAACCTGAATATTTTATTATGTTACATGCTATGTAACTGTCTACTGTGAATAGCCCCTTTTCTCCAAAGGGCAGATGCAGCATTCACTGCTGAATTAAGACTTGGTGTCCAAGTTGTTGGGCTCTTGTTTGTCAGCTACAACAAATAGCCCATTTATTTGTGTGGCTGTGACTGTTAATAAGTCATCCCTAGGTTCCTTTTCTTTGCAATGCCACAGGAAAACTTTAGTTTTCCATTTACAAAGGCTTCTGAATAAAGTAGAAAAATCTCTGCGATGAGTAGCTGAAGGGGATGCAAGCTAATTGTTCATGATAGCTGCTGGTGAGCTAGGAAAAGTCAGCTATTATTTTGAAACCAATTTGTAAAACACTGACTTTTGCTTCCCCCCATCTCCATGGGTTCCCAAGATGAAAAATCCCCTGTGTTATAAATGCTGAGGAATAGATCTGTTCACAGTGTCTGTCCTCTCTTGACTACATTTGCTTGGCTGTGCCTTCCTTGAGAGGGTATGTAGTCCTTCACAGGCATGACTCTCTCTGCTTTCTTGAAGTATGGGTTTTTTGTTATCTAGATATGCAATAACAGGATTATTTGTCTTAAGCTTATTTATCCTTCCCCAGCAGAGTGTTTCTTTAAATCAAGTGAACATATTTAGGAGTACTTAAACGTGATATATTAATATATATGTTCATTAATTTTAATGCTGTTCAGTAAAAGTTTCCAATTCACACCAGTGCTACCCTTCATGCTGAGACATGAAGTGAAGGAAAAGATGCCAAGGGATGTGTATGAGCCCTGTATATGTTGCTGTAGGTCTGGTGACTTCAAGAATGTACACTGATAAACACTGGTCACGGGTCTGCCCTCACTTCCCATTTACGTTAATGGGATTTGTGCATCCGGCTTCCCTAACGTGCCAGAAAGAAAATTGGTCTCAGGAAGATTAACACTAGTGCAATCATAATATCCACTGGTTGTTACAATAGATCTGTTTATCAATACACTCTAGACACATTCAATATTGTTGCATTTCATAACAAATTACTGTAAGTTGCTATTCTGTTTTATTCCCTTATTGCATTTTCACAGCACATTATAGGAATGATAAAATTCCATGAGCCATAACTCCTAATGGCAGAGATGATCAATTTGACTTCTAATTTGGAAGAAAAAGCATATACACAGTATAGACTTTGCCTTAGTGCAGAGTAATAGTCATGCTCATCTTTGTGGCAACGTTGGGACATTAGTGGTAATGATTAGCAGTAATGGCTTTTAACAATAATTTATTTCTAGGTATGTAAATGTATCTGATTTATTGGTCTCAGAGCTAATGCCAACAGTATCATATAAGCATGTAAGAATACGCATCTTTCAATATGTCTATAATTCAGAGCATCCCCGACATCTTTATAAGGCATAGGAAGTAAGTTGTGCACAAAGAGGTGAACTTACCCATGATCTGGTGCAAGTGCCATGTGAACTACAGCAGTCTGTGCTATGGCTACGTGCAAACCTCCTTTGGAATAATGTAATGAATTAATGTTCAAAGTTGAGTCTCTCTTCTAGTGGGGATGCTTGCAGTGCTCACAGCATCATCATGGTTCTGGATTGATAGGAGGGATATTTTTCTTTTTATTCTTAAAATTTTCATTGAGAAGCTGTTTGAAAGTGGACAGATACCAGTGTGCTGGAATCTCTCTGGAGCAAAGGTAGGAGGATTCGAATGGTTTCCTTTTTTGCCAACAAACCAAGGCAGATGCTATGCTGAAGCCTTCCAGTGACTCCTTGATAGCACTTAAATCTACCACTTGCAATCTATTGTCTATTTAAACCTACTTAATTTACAATTAACAAGACACCTTTTACTCTCTCAACTTAATTAAAGAGCTACTGACTCTTAGAAGGATTGAAATGCAATAAAGAAGATAACTTAGTTAGGGTATAATTAAGGGAATTTACGTAAGTAATAAACATGGTATTGCTGGCTTCCAAAAACACATACTTGTGTTAATTTAAAAAAAAAAAAAAGTCTTATTTTAAAGTAAGTGTTCAGACATTTAATTAGCATAAAAGAAGATAGCTATGGCAAATTAATTATCTGTAATTTCCTTTAAGTAACCACTGAAAGCATGACATACCAAATGGCCTTTGTGTGATCTGTCAGCAAGCCAAGTTTTAACCTGTGTTTTGGATTAACCCCTTCTAGACTGCTGCTGATTTCAGCTAAACCCTATAGGTGCCTACATTATGTTCTCCAGAGAGGCAAGCTGAAAGCTGACTAGAAGTATGAAATAAAATGACCTCCTTCTTTAAACGTGCACTTGGCCTTGGGCTAAAAACAAAATACTCATTTTCCAGGATTTTGGCTTCAGAAGGAAATAAGGGGAAAATCATCGCTGCTGCACACTGGGGTCAGGTACTTATTTTGTCCTGAATGTTATAAGCCCAGTAACTGCTTGGGTTTATAATAAAGTAGAAATATAGAAAATAGTCCTATTAAATAATACGATTTTGATGCCAGTCCTAGCAGTGAACCTACCATGTGTTTTAAGATGCAATTTACAGTTCACTTTGAAATTATTTTGTTGTTTTTTTTTTTAAGAGGGGAAAAAGAGTCTAAGCATTGACAAGAAAATACAAAGATGAGGTTGTAAGGTGCTTTCTCATGCCACAGGAGAGTGTGGTGGCTCCTTATGGGCTTTTGGTCAAAGCTTGTGCTGCACAAACCCCTAAAGCACTTTAGTTGGGTTTCTTGTAGCTCACCTTCTTTTCGTGCCAGTGGATTTCCAGCTGGCTGCTTGGTCAGTGATGTATGCAAGTGTGGTCCTGTAGCTGCTTCACCACCACAAATGGTAATTCACTCCTCAATCGCACATGTGCTTTGCTGGATATGCCATTTATTGTGCATAGGAACAACTGAGAGAAAGATATTTCAGAGTGAAGTAATAAGTGCTGCTGAAGGGCAAACTTTCAGAGTACATGGTTTGTGTGAAGGACAGGACCATGTTTTCTAAGTAGAAAATGTGTCCTTTTGTGTACCCAAAAGAGATACCTTAGAGATGTTTTCCTTCCTGAAAGAAGAAATAAGATCACTGTTAATAGAAGTGTTCAAAAGCTGTTTGTACACAACACAAATGTCTGACTGTATTTTAGGTCTGTCTGGTGCCCCATTAGCAAATCAAAGGTTTTTTGTCATGTGGGACTTGATGCTGCCCAGCTTGCAATACTCCGACTGTATCTGTAGGGGCTTTTTCTTCAGATTTCTGTCTCCAAGAAGAAACCTCTTCTTTTACATATTCTTTTTCAAAGGGATGAGTTTATACCTGTCCAGCTTGAGGTGGAGAGTTTGAAACAGCAGCAAGTACATCCAAATCCCATTCTTTTAGTTCCCATGCCATTAGACTGGGGATGAAGGTAGCATATTTAAATGACATAACCGCAGCAGCTAGTGCCATTAGCTCTGGTGACTGAATGGCAGATGCTTTCTGATGAAAAACAAAAAACCTCCCCAACAAATTACATTAAGCCCTTCTTTGCATTTTGAAAGGCAATATGTGCTTTTTCACCTGCCATGACTATCAACTGGTGTGTGCTGTCTCTAGCCAAGCTGACATCTGAAAATTGATGATTTGTGAGTGCTGCTTTCACACAGAGCCACCCTTTTCTCTTCTCTAAGAATCCTTTGCCTTACTTGCTGGCCATGCTGCATAGGGGTTCAGCATACAGGGGAAATTAAGACTTTCCAGGAAGGCTCATACTCTGCATCTGCTATTAGGGACTTAAGGAGATGCCTGGTTTTAATTTTGGAGTTATTTCAGTTTTTTTAAGGGATCTGTTACAGCTACTTACTTTTGAACTAAGTGCGTAATGTTTCTATTTCTACTCAAAACTACAGTCAGATGGTAATTCATCTGTTTCTCTGCATCATCACCTAAAAAACCTGAGGAACAAAAGCTGCATTGCAGTATTTAAATTGATAATCTTGGCTGGCTGTCCCACTGTAATTGGAGGCTGAAGTGCCTTTGAACTGAAATGAGACCATCAGGACCAAGCCACCAAGGCTTCTGTTGGGGCAGTGATATTGTTTCATTAGATGTGGGACTTAGAATATATTTACATGCCTTGTAGCGATGTAACAAAAGATGACAGATTAATTAACTATTGGAGTTGGGCCAAGCATAGGACATGGTGGTCTAGCAGGTGCCCCATTCCCCATGCGATAAATGATGTTTGTTCATACACTCACAAACTCATTAAGCTCAATTTGAGTTATTGGGCATAAAGTGTTATTTGAGTAATTGCTGCTGCATTGTTTGTATGAGCTTGCATGCAGAAGACATTTGCAGGGGTGCCACTGGGGTCTCGTAGGCTTAGGGGCACTGCAAAAGTCATTTGTTTGAAGAGGGTTAATCCAACCTGGAAAATAATACAAAACCCAAGGAAAAGCATCTTTGATTTGTGTTTCTCTTCATAGCCATGCCTGTCTGCTACAAAGGTGCCTCTGGCAAGAAGATATGGGGACTTTTCTTCCATGCCACAGCATGAAGGGCAAATCTTTTCTTCAGTGGGATAAAAGAGTAGGAGGTACTGCTCGAACCCTCTTTCCCCTCTCTGTTGTGCTCTTGGAGGATTTCAGCACTTCTTACCTGGGCTCGGATGCTTGGCCTGCATTTCTACCTGCTCCAGCTTTGTCATGGAGACTTCCCACAGCAATGGGCAGTGCCAATGGCTGGAAATATTTATGGAGAGGAGGAGAATATTTTATTTTATTTTTTAAAGAGAGAACATTGCTTTTCTTGTCAGATGCTTATTTAGTGGCTGAGTATCAACTATCTGTTTGAACACGTTTCATTACAGAAAGTGCAAAACCCCTGAACACGTTTTAAAATATGCTAATCCTTACTTAGGCAGGAAATGGAAAAGGCTCATTTGCAGTTTAATTTCTAATCCATGTGGGTTGCCATGTTGTACACTGGGACATAAATAGAAAAGCTGAAGTGGAAAGGACAGCTTGCTCACAATAAACAGGTGCTGCTGCTTTGCTTTTTCTGCTTACCCACTCTGATCATATGTCAAAGCAAAAGCAGCAAAATGTTGGGCACAAACTCCGCCAAAACCATTTATTCTGTGCTTTTCCTTTTTGAGGGATAACATACGGGCAAGAGCTTGTAAATCAACACTGATGAGGAGAGAATGAACAGGTTCTTTTCTGATGTGGCAAGCATCTGCACAAAGAGCTATTACAGCCCTTTTCTTTGGCTGGCAATGTTAATCAAATAGGATCAACATGCAGTCCCACAAAACACCCAAAATAAAGCAAAACCACATTCACCACTTGGATCCCTTCTGCTGCTGCAAATGTGCTGGCACAAAACCAGTTCTTGCTTTTTCTTTTTTCTTGGTTTTCTTTTTCTTTCTCTAAAAAAGTTGAGTTGCACAAATGAGCTGCCTCTCAAACTTTTCCCCATTAATGGAACCAACCAATCCCTTTGATTAAATATTTATCTGGGCAAGACTACTGATTTTGCTATCAAGCCTCCCATACCAGTGTTTAATCAGTTGCCTGATGCTGTTGTTTTCTGGATGAAACAAATACTATCCCCTACAGTTTCAGACCTGGGCTTCAAGATTCTCCCATTTGAGACAACTGGAAAGAAGGATAGTAAATTACCGGCACAGGTTTCCCAGAGAGGTGATATATGCATCATCCCTGGAGACATTAAAAGCCAGGCTGCATGTGCTTCTAAGCAACTTGATCTAGTTGAAGATTGCCCAAGGAAGTTGTGAATGTTCCATCCCTGGTGGTGTTCAAGACCAGTCTAGATGGAGTCTTGGGTGACATGGTTTAGTGCAAGGTGTCCCTGCCAATGGCATGGGGATTGGAACTTGATGATCTTAAGGTCCTTTCCAACTCTAACTTTTCTATGTCCCTGCTCATTGCTGGGGGTTGGGCTAGATGACTTGAATGTCCCTTCCAATCCCCCAACTTAGCCTATAATTCTATGAAACTTCAAAATTTGAATGCTTCTTGAAATACTTAGCTCTGCATGCATTTGAAAATCAAGAGAAGAAAATGTGTTGGGAGCCTGGGAAGGAAAATCCAGCTGAGGCAGGAGCTGCATTGGCAGCTCTGGGCCCAAAGTGTGCCCAAAAAGGAGCATCATTTTTTGCAGGACTTTTGCCAACACAGCCCTAGTAGGCTGGTGACAGATACTAGAAGCAATTGGACAGGGTATATTTGATATAGAGCTGCAGAGTTTAATTATGGACAAGAATCAAATTGATATTCATAGGGCAATAAATAAATAATGTGCATGCACTCACAGAGAAGGGACCAGAACATTTTTTCTGAAGTGAAAGAAATAAAATCAGCAAAACAGAAATTAAAAATGTATCTATTTAGCAGAGCCTCTGGTTACATGACGAATGCATCACTTCATGGGCTCTATCCTTCTACATCTTGAGGAGTCATTCATGCCTGGACTAAAAGGCTATGAAATGAGCCAGGGTCGCATTACTCATCCTCTGTTCTCTGTTCTGGGAATTCCAGCTGGCATTTTCTCTCCTCAGGGGGTGAATTGAGCCTTGGGAGGCTCAGCAGCAGCCAAGAGCTTAAAGGACCAGAGGAGAACTGAGGAGTTGATTTGATGGTGATGGAGATAGATAGAAAGAAAAGGGAAGCAGTCTTTTACGTGGTGGGCTGAGCCAGGGGTACAAGGCAACACACACCTATTCAGCAGGAGGCTCTTTAATTTTTAATGTTTCTTTTAGTTTGACTTTCTCAAAAAGAAAAAAAAAAATAAGCTGGGCAGTTTGCATGAGATCAATCCATCAGTGTAGCAGCTGCTTCTTTATTCTCCTGATTTCTTTAAATGTCTCCTTATTAGTTGGTGCTTCTGACAAAGGTTGTCCCCAAAATGCACGTTTCTTCAAGATAAATCTCAACTTGACATGTAGCCTGATGTTTCCAGTACATGAAGCTACAGACATAAGCTTGAAAATGGGAAAGAAATTATCTGAAATGAGAAAATGAATGAGAAAGCCAGCATGCTATGCTTTCAGTGAAATGCAAGTTTTACTCTTGGATTTGGGAAGTAGATTCAGGGGCATGCCTTATAAATTTTTTAATACATGGTCCTAACAATGCTGTGTTAAAAACCTGAGAGAACTGTCAAGGCTGGCAAAAAAATGTAAGATTAGATACATCAGGGACTTGGATGACTTCTGTTTGTTCACTGAGCACCTTTGCATGTCTCAAAATGGATTAATCTCAGCTGTGCTTGAGATGGTGCTTTGCAATGGACTGAGCAGCATATATTTCTGAAAATAAAACGGGAGGGAAACACCCCCCCACCCCCCAAAAAATGTGTGTGAGTATATGTATGTATGTGTGTGTGTATATATATGTGTGTAAGCATAAAACCCCCCAAACAACAGATATAAAGGGGGCCTTAGGTCATGCTTGGCAGAGCCTCAGCCTGTTTTCTTCTGCTTCCCTTCAGTGCTGTGCTCAGCAGCCGGATGCCCAGCATTTGGAGGGGGCCCTGAAAAATGCTGCCTTGGCAAAGGAGAATTTGACAAGCATGGAAAAAAGTAATTTTTAATTAATTTTCTTCTTGTTTAAAGGAAACATGGAGAATGTAGCGTGGAAGAACAATATTTGAAACAAATTGCTAAATGTAGTAGTAATAACTTTACTCTTAGTTGTATGCTTTTTTTTAAGCTTGGCTGCTGTACCTGCAAAATGTCCTTTAGCAAGAGTTAGAAGAACAGACAAAAGGGTGACAGAGGCATTGTTTTAGTTTCAACTGATCTAGGAGATTTTTCAAAGTTTTCCAGGAGGTGTCAGCAGTACTTTAAAACTTTCATTCTCTGTGATGGAGATTTCTGCAGAAGTTATTTGTCTAAAATAGAGTCCTATGCTAAGGAAATGGCAAATATCACCATCCAACCCTACCCCCAAGGAAATGGGTCCTTGCTGCTGGCTTGGACTGGGTTTGCAAGCCCTTGGGCACTGCATATTTTGTCAAGGTTTCTTACCACTGGACTCTTGGCTAGTGGGCTGTGTTGGTGTTGTTTCACTTTCTGTGTCACTGGTAAGTGTCAGCCCTGCAGCTGAAGTGTCAACTCTGCAGCTGGCTCTGGAGATCTTCTTATAAATTGTGTGACTTGACAACTTCTAAGTCCTAAAGAACCCAGCTTTCATGACCACAACAAAAACTTTTGCCCAGATCCTCTCAGAAAGGCCTTGAAAATATGACCCAGTGTGAACAAATCAGATGGCAATTTAAATTGAAATTCTTTTATTTTCTTTTTTTTTTTTTTTTAATAAAAAAAACTCATGGTTATGTTTTTTCTGGATTGAAATTACTTTTTTTTTGCTGGGGGGAAAAAAAAATCTATTTATACTTCTCTTTCATTGTTCATAGTTGGCTTTCATAGGAGCTGTCGAGATAATCTGGTCCAGGTCCTCAGCTGGTGTAAACTGGCATAGTTCAGTAGGTTTCATAGAGGCTTAGCCAAGTTACACTGCTCTAGAAGCCAGGAAAATAATCATAACAATATAAAGAACACTTTCCACCTGATGATCAGAAAGGAGGCAGAGAAGCCATGGAATCATCATGACAGGTGTCTGTAAGAGAGAATATGACTGAAGGTGGCAGTTAGGTCAGTGTAGTGTACCTTTTTGTGATAATAAAAGGAAGGCAGGAGGATGTGCAGCCCTAATAAGGCACAATTACAAACATAAAGTGCCGTCCTTTGAATCCTGCTGTTGGTGAGTGCAGCAATGTCAGTGAAAGATAAAGGTGGTAATATAGGTGATGTTGCCAGTCTCAGTGTTTTCAGTCTGGTTTTACATGGCTAATTAATAGAGAAAAAGGATAATCAGTGGGATAAAAGCTTGGAAACATTTCATTTCACAGCTCGCTGTGAGGAAGCCATAGAAGCAAGCATAGGCATTGCAAGGAGATGGGGTTTTTCTCTTTCAAAATCCAGCAGAGCCCAATAAAATCAAGCAGATTGACAGGCACAAAGAATTACAGTCAATTTACTTTTGAAAATGAGTGCCATTGAGTGAATAGTGGGTGGATTCACTCACTAAGGTCTGCTTTAGGGCTATATGATTCAACTCTTCTGTGTGTTCACAGATATCAATTTAAAGTATCATCATAGTGTTGCATGATTTTTTACATTGCAATAATTAACTGCTAGAATGCTCAGAAAGTGCTAGGGAGAGCTTGGGTTGATGCACAGTTAGTACTGAGTTAAGAAAGCTGCACTGCTTAAATGAATGTTTTCTTAACCTCTTGTACTTGGTTCTGGCAGGGTACTTTATTAAATGATCTTTTAAAACAGGTCTGTTGGATAAATATAATCAAGAAGTCTGCTTGTGAGTTAGATATGCTTTAAAAGAAAGCACTGCACTGTTCAAACCATTAGTAGCTGCCAGGATTAGAGATGAAAAAGAAGATAAATCTGTTGTGGGATGGAAAGACCTCTGCAGAGTCTCTGCCTGAGCCTTAGCCCGTGCTAGCAGGTTATTCACCTATGGTTTAGAAGTCTTTTCCCCCATTTTAATTTTAACTACTGTAGCACAGATGTTAATTGGATTATATCTACTTAGATAGGAAGCTCCTCTGGTGAGGGACTTGATCTTCTGGCTTGCCTATATTAACATCATTTGCTACACTGCATTGTACTACTACACTAAGAAACCTAGTGCTTGAGACCAAGTTAGGTGCTTAAAAACGGTGGGACTGGGGAAACAGGCACTGGGTTTGGAAAAACAGGTTGCATTAGCCCAGAACTAGTGGAGCCTAGTCAAGTTCAGCTCACTCTCAAGAGGATTTTGTCATGTCTAAATAGGGGTAAGCACTTTTGATATGTTTTCCTCAGTAGAGACACTGATAAGGTGTTTCTTTCAACACCAGTTTGCAGGAAACTTGCAGGAAGCACTTAGCAGAAAGGAAAAGCTGGTTGAAACTGGAAAATAGGCTCAATACACCACCACTGCACACACATAAACTCTGATTTCCTTAAGATTCTAATTCATTAGATGTCAACCCCTCAGCTGAGAAGGTATCTAAAAGGAGGAAGAGGAGAAGAAACTGAAAAAGAATAAAACCCAGTCTTGAGGTTTACATGAGCAGATTCATAAGTATTAACAGAGTAACTGTGTGAAAGTGGAGGTATAAGGGAGAACTGGGGAGGTTGCAGCAGGGAGATAGTCCAGGCTCCTTACAGGGGCTGATGCCCTCATCCCTAGGAATGCTTTAGTCCTACTTCACAACACCACTCTGTTCCTTGGCTAGGGGATTAGAGAGGAGGGGATTTTTTTTTTGTTTGTTTGTTTGTTTTTTCCCTTCTTTTTTCTTTTCCCTTCTTCTTTTTCCTTTTTTTTTTTTTTTTTTTTTTTTTTTTTTT
>JBAFWW010047107.1:33471-55230 GCA_036873685.1 Agapornis canus | reverse complement strand
AACAAAAACCTCTTAAAAAAAAAAATTATATACATAAAAATATAATTTTTTTTTTTTTTAAAAAAAAAAAAAAAAAAGAAAAGAGGGTTTGGATAAATTATATTTTTAGCTCCTCATGGTTTTCTTAATATATTTGAATGAAAAATAGAGTGAAAGTAGGAGTTAAGACTAAACATGCACCATTAACATAGGAACAAAATCCCCTTTCATTTAACTTTTCAGATGACTGTCATAGGCTCTTAGTCTTTTTTCACCCCTCTGCTGTCACTGCTTTTATTGTTCTTTTTCCCAGCCTTTCTCTCCTGATGCATATCTATGCACTTTGCTCACCTTTCTGTGTATCTGACTGCTCTGTTAATGGGGCATTAGCCTTGTTATTTCTTTCTTCTATGCTTTTAGGGTGTACTGAAAATCTCAAAAGGATACAAACCGAAAGAAACATTCTCCAAAGATGAAGTTATAACACCGTAAGCCTGTAAGAAAAGCAGTGTAACTTGTTCATCAGCTTCATCAATTCAGTTCTCCCACCCCAACTGACCAGCAAGTTGCTTACTCTAACCAATGCTCCCAGCTGCTCCTAAACCACTTGATCTCATCTTCCACATCTAACTCTTCAGTCAAAACAGTTGTAAAAGAAAGTTCTGGACAGAATACTGGGGGGTGGGGGGGTGGGAAGCATGAAATAAAAACTTTCTGAATGTTATTTTCCTCAATTTCCTTCTGAGTTTGAATCAAGTTATCCAAGAGCAGGAAGAATGAGCTGCTCTGCAAGGGAAGGGGAGCCAGGTGCCAAGGGGCAGCAAGGCAGGTGGGCAGTGACCACCCCAATAGCGACCCACTCCTACTGCACTCACAGTGTGCAGGGCAAGCTGATGACAGAAACCAGACTCAAAGAGTAGGTGAGGCCAGGAGGGACCTTTAGAGCTTGGCCAATCCACCCCCCATTTTAAGCAGGGTAAAGCACAGCAAGTTGCTCGGGTCCTTATCCAGCTGGGTTTTTAATATCTCCACAAATGGAGATTTCACAATGGCTCTGGGCAACCTGTTCCACTATTTGACCATCCTCACAGCAAGAAAGGTTTTTCTTACATTTAAACAGAATTCCCTATATTTCAGTTTGTGCCCATTGCCTTTTGTCCTGATACTGGGCACCATGGGGAAGAGTCCAGCTGCCTGTTCATCACACTGACACATTCATGGTCTGGCCTTATATCAAGGTTGATTTGGTTCTATATTTTGTTTAAGCTCATTTGTAGTATTTGCTTTTCTACATTCAACAGAAAGGATGAAGCTTGCATAACTCCTCCTTCAAAAACAGTGTGGTTGATTCTAAGCTAGTTAAATAATGACTTAAATAAACAAGTTGTTTAATTTCTCTGTTAAAACAATGGTAGCAATGTCACAATTACAGTGGAAATGCAAAACAAGAGATCGCACGTCCCCAACTTCTACTGTCATCTTTTTGAGGCAAATCAACACATATGGAATGCTAATTAGAGTCTTCAAATGTATTACATTACAAACAGCAAGCATATCTGATGGTTAACATCTGTATTCCACTGTATCACAGTAAGGAAAACTACAAAAATCAGTCATCATTTCCATATCTCACTTACTAGGATTGTTTCTGTAGTGCATTCTCCAGCTCATGTATGAAAGTTTTACTTGTATCAGCATTTAGAGCACATTAAGTTATGTCCTAGTGATTTATTAAGCAACTTTCATCTTAAGAAAACCACACTACTAATTCATACAGATCACATTTTTTGTATTTTTCTACCTCCTTATGTACCTTTGTATCTCTCTGTTTAAAGAAGCCAAGAAAGATAAAACATCATTCCTATACTTTCCTCTGGGGAATATGGATATCCCACTGAAGTATCACTAAACTAACAGGAAGCTAAGCAATACTTTTGGATAATTCCCAGAGTACACTGATCAACCCTCAGCTCTGCATCTATTATCTTTAGATGAACATCTTGTAATATGTTCAGGAAAGGTTTCAGTGCTTCACAGACTTTTCTTTTTGGCTTTAATTCTGTCTCCTTCACCACTGACAAAATTGCCTGGAGCATGAATTTCAAAAGGGAAGTTACAGAATCTTTTATCTGATTTATAATTTTTGTCTCTACATTGCTTAAAGCAATGGTCTCAAGCAGTTTTTGACTGAGGAAGGGAGTTTCATAAGTCCATGAGGTTTGGTTTTTGGTTTTTACCACTGTGACAAAGTCCACAGAGGTATGAAAATGAAAGCAATACAGAAGGGTTTGCCCAGGGTTACTTGGTGATAGCAGCAAGTCTTGGTCTTGGCTCAGTCAGCTTTATTTCATCTTTTAATGCTTCATCATGAATGACAGATGAAGAAGGTAATGTGTTGTATTACTGCACACAGTGCTAATTAGCAATTACAGAAGAAAAAGTGTTGATCCCTACAGGGTCTCATAGGTGAAAAAGCCTTCTGAGACAAGAATGAGCTACCTCTCTACTCGCTCTGCTGGAAAGGAGTGAATGGAACTGGGCTGTCCTCATCCATCTGCTCGTGCTACCTGCCACTCAGATGGGTGGATTGTACTCTGGGGTCCACTGTGCCAGAAGCTGCATGGAAAGCATGCAGCATGATGTTCCTTTGGCCACAAGAAAGCTGCCTGTGATCAGCTGTCTTTGCTGCTTGTCCTTGCACCACAGTCTGGTCTCAGGGCTGTTTACTACCAAGCAGAATGCACTGCTGGTATTTGATAATTATTGATTTCTCAGTTGTGTTAATCAGGAATGGCAACCTGAAAATGGGATAACAGAGCAAAAGAGCAAGGAATGGTTTCTGAAGGAGAGTGAGTGTTACTGTGTTTTTTCAGAGTTCAGTGTTTGAGCTTATCTAAAGACTCAATTTATGCCCAGTGATAGTGGACAAAATTTATTGATTTTTATCAACATGGGAAAGCATGGACTCATTTCAGAGGCTGCAGCTGTGATTCAGGGTTTCCTGAGCTTTCACTTATGTGATAGGATCATGGCCTGCTGATCATAAATTAAACACAATTTCTTGGCCTCTGCTCCATCAAAGAATTACTAAAGTCTCAAAGAGTGGCAGAAAAGCCCCAAGACACTATGTGATGCTGGGCAATAAAATAGTAAGTATAAATGCATGAATAAAAAAAGTAATTTTGGCTTTACATCTTCAGTGACATACTGGGTTAATCACAGCTACTTTTGAAGAAGCTCTTGGAATCATAACGAGTAGCCTATGAAAACATCAGCTCAATACTCTTAAGCAGTCAAACTCAAATAGAACATAAGAATGATCAGGTAAAGGAGAAGGAAAAAAAGATAGCTTTAAAAAAAAAAAACAAAACAACAACCCAAGTATAATGTATTGTGCACTTTGTCCTTGTCCTTTGTGGAAAAAGTCTTCTTTCTGGTCTTGAAAACAATATTAAAGATTGTTCAAACCGAACTAGCAGACTAAAATTTTTCAGACTGCTAAAAGAGTGCCCAAGAAGGGATAACATATCCAGAAATATCATTACTGGCATCAAGAAGGTGAAAAATGTCTAACTTTCAGAAGGTTTTGTCAGACTAGAATGTTGGCATTTCAAAGTGCAAGCTCAACAGGATGTATCTCAGTAATCCTCTGGACACAACATAGTATAGCATCAGAGAGGTAACATCAAGTCCAGAGTATTCTCCAGTTAGAGCTTAATGAATGATGAAGCAGTGCAGATGAGGACTTTCCATCTTTCAACAATTTCCACATTGTACCATTTTAACATACCAAGGGAAAAAAAATTTCCTTCAGAGAAATTCATGTCTACATTTGTAAAACAAATGTCTTCTGCTTTTAAGAAACAGTTGTAAACAGTGATATTAATTCTACATTAAACAGAAACATTTAGGAACCTGTAAAATTGCTATAAGAAATCTGCTGACTTTAAAAATCAAGAGTTATTGAACAGGGAATCATCCAAAGTACAAATTAAATTACTTGCTTAGGATCCCATACCTCTCCTAAACAGTACTATCTCAACAGTTCCTGGGATGAGACCCAGAATATGTCCATGTGCTAGTGTGTGATGCAAGCACCTCTGATGTCATAATCTCACTATTTACACACTGGTTTTCATTACATTTTTCACACAGAAAGCCTTTGCATATTAGGATCAATTCCCCAGAAAATACATTTATGATGCCTTCCATAACAAATGGCCTCTCTAGGATGGTCTGAACTGGGCTCATCTTGGAATCACCTTAACTGGACGCAGTTGTTACCAGCCTATTACCTCTTTCTATTTGCAGATTTCTGCCAAAGGTGTTTTAACCATTGCCCCCATAAGGAGGCCATACATCAGGGATCAAGAAGTTGTACGATAACACTTAGACAGAAGCTGTCATTCAGAGTCTGTTTTTCATTTGATTTCTAGCTGCACCTGTAGCTGATTCAAGTGCAGGTCATTACCTCTATATTCCCCTCATGTGTCCATCCCCCCTTCCCCCTGAAAGCCATATTTAAACTTTAAATACAAAAATACTCATACATGTTAACTACTGTGCTTTCTGTGCTTCATTTGCATTTAGAGGGGTTTGCTTGGGGTAGTGGGGTAGGGGGTGTGTTAAGCACTAAAATGATATGTATTTGATATATACCAAATGATGATTAAGTATGCTGCAAGTTCTTACACTTTAGCATGCAAAGGAAGGCACCGGAGGAATGTAAATCCCATTTTCACATTATTTATTTTTCTTCATATTTCAGGACTCAATTCTCATGACTGATCTCAGACAAAAAGCAAATTTAGGAAGTCTTAGATAAAATCCTGTAAACTGCTTTGAGTTCCGCCCACAGGAAAAAATAACCCAAGATAGGTTTTTCTTCTTTTACCACTATTTGAGTGTTTCCTTTTTAGCCTGGTCTAAATATTCTAGTCAAAACCTATTAATTTTTCTCAACTCCTAGCTCTACTTAGCAGGCTTGCTGTATAAAATGAAAAGTACCACATGCATTTTAAATGTTACCACAGTAATTACCACTTAAATGATACATGGCAAATTGAAACAGTCATTCTGGGAGACATCACTGAAGAAACTGATTTCAGCCTAATGGAAGTTAATAACTGCTACTTACCTTGAACATTGTAACTACTATTGCTTAAATAAGGTAAAATGTAATTAACAGGTCATGAAAACCAATATTCTCAAAAATACCTGGTGATCCTCGTTCCTGCAAGTGTGTTATAGACACAGCTGAAGGTGCAGCGAGGAACCACTGCAGGTACTCCTCCAGAGGGACCAACACCCTGCATGGGCCATGGATGACATCCTGTGCAAACAGTTCAGGTAAGCTGTGCACCTGAAATGGCACTAGTCAGGACTGGACACCTGCCCCTAAGCATTTAAAACCTTGATCAACCCAAAAATTGATTAGAAATACCAGCTTCTTAGATTAGAAATACTGACCTGGTCAAGAGCATAGAATAGCTAATGGGGTGTGAAGTAATGGAGTTTTGGGGCTTTGAAGTTCAGGAATGCCAAACAATATGGATTATGTTTCCAGAAACACACACATCAACCGAATTTTAATCAATGGAAACTGCCCTATTTCGGAGCATTTAGGAACAGTAATAGCAGTTGTGGGTTTTTGTTTTGTTTAATAAAAATGATCAAGAAAATCAAATGTGAAGAATTGTTAAGTTTATCTGCCTTGTTAATACACTATTTCTCTAGTTACATTTTAGTATGTTGGATGTTTTAGAATTGAGCAAGAAAATGAGATGCCAAAAAGATGCCAGAAAGCCAGCCAGCACCTTTGCCCTGTAGACTAAAATTACCTAGCTTTTTCCCCAATTATTATAGAATTGTACATAGATTAACTTACTGAAATACTCAGAGATAGTTTATTATGTCTCTAAGGTCTACCAGGTTCAACAAAGGCTGATAAAATAATGGGATTTTTTTTTCATCTACAGTCCTCCAAGGTGATTTGAATTAGAGATGACCTTAGGACCATCATAGAAATGGTCAATTTTTTAGGTTTTATGATCAAAACAAGCAACTTGAATGTATGCAATTAAAAGCTGTTTACCAAGCTGGTATATACAGTTATCCCTAAATAAATATGTCAGTGCTGTTACACTGACAAAACTTAAAGTGATTTATCAGTACACTGATAAATCAAGCAGTGATGTTACATGATTAGTTTCTAACAAATAGAGAATTACTATTTAACAGATACTGGAGCTTCCTTACAAAAATTGTCTTTTGAGATTTTTGGGAGCTTAATAACAGAGAAATACATCCTTCTTTCCAAGTATCAGAAATAAGATGGGAAACAGCCTGTCATCCAAATACAGTGTTGATCTAGCCATAAAACAATTATTGAGATGATTTCTTATATAAAAAAATTATTTCTCTTTTATATCAGTTCAAACCCTGTTTCATTAGTAAACTGAGGAGATCCAAGTTACTGTTAATTCCAGAGCCAGCGTAAACAGTTTCTGTTTACTGTGAAAATATTCCAGCAGAAAGGAAAGTGTAATATATATATAGAAAGAAAAGGAAATACTAATTTACGCACATATATTTATCTAGAAAAGCTGTATAAGTTGAATTATGGAAAATCTCATTGAGTAGAAAAGGACAAAGAGACCATTAAGTGTGAGGCAAACATTACAAATCAAACATTCACGTCAGAGTTTAATTTTTCTCTAATTCTGATACCTCTTTTAGAAGACATATACCATGTCAAACCCAATTTACAGAGCCTCTGATGTTACACAGTTCACATAAAGGGGAATTTCTATATGAGAGTATTCCGGTTCCCTCCATTCTCCCTCATTTCTCAGCCAGAATCTGTACTCACCCCAAGACCAGCATCTTAACAAACCCTACAGCTGCAATTACAAATAAAAATTCTGGCTAGCCACTATTATTGTCAACAGCAGTTGCTTTCCTCAAAAATTCAGCCCAGTTTTCTAAACAGCATCTGGTCTCCTCAGTGTGAATGCTAAAATTAGAAAAAGCTACTTGCCGCCCTAGGACCGTATTGAGCACAACATAGGTAATGCAAAGAGAGCAGGATTTCCACCTCTTTCAGACTGCTCCAATAAATTTACATTTAAAAAAAAAAATGAGCTGAAAAATCCATTTTCTTAAACAAAATAATTTTTTTGTTAACTTTGGACACCAAAAGCCAGATCTTTAAATAAATCCAGGTGCCTCATCCTCATTCCCTTCAAAGAGAGAAGAGAAAGTTTGTTGCAAGAAAGATTGACCAGGAAAATGCTACTATGTAATTTGTAATGCTAATAAGTAAAATAGGTAAATGTCTTCTTTTCTTTTACTATGTGTTCATATACAACCCCACACACAAGTATTAAATAATAGCATTTATACATACAACAAGTTAAATACATGAATACAACATATTACAAATTATTGCTATCAAGTGATTTTCTAGTGCTGAAAATTATGTTGCATCTATTTGGCACAGGCAGTGCTACAGAAAGGGCAACCATTTAACAGTCAGCTGACAAACAGGAGAAGGTCTTCACGCCTGTTATTCTCTGCTGGCTTTTCTAACCACTGTAATGCATTAATTTTTGAGGATGTTTTAGTTGATTTAAATAAATACCTTCTCCCCTCCTATTATGCTATTACAGGCATTAGATTATTCTTTACAAAGCATTACTGGGGATTATTAGTAGCCAAAAGATTCAGAGAACACTATCCTTGCCATACAGCCCACAAAAACAGACAGTCTATGAGCACCCTGTTTCCATGGTCTCCTCATACAGATTTACATGCTGGTGTTTACATTGAAAGTACAGCTAGTAGCTGTTTTTATGCAAGACATGAGACCAGGTATGGAAAGAGGGTCTCAGAATAGAGAACATCTGCTTACTTTTTAACTCTGATAAAGAAAAAAAAAATATCATGTGATGTATTTAGGTAGACTGAAAAGAGCCAGCAGAGTTCAATTTAAAATCTGGGAAAATCGGGATGATTATAAAATTGGGGGGGGGGGGGGGGGGGGGGGGGGGAAAGAAGTGAAAAAGGGGTTTTTTTTAAAAATGGGGGGGGGGGGGAGTGTGTAGAGGTGAGCAAGCAGTGAAATAGGTTGGTTTTGTTTGATTTTCAAGGCTTCCCTTCAAGCAACAACAGTGTGATTGGATGTGCAGCTCAGCACAGTGCACAGACTGTCAGCAGATGCTCTTAACTTAGCATCTTCAATTTGAAGAAAGGCAGAGTTAAAGGTCTGAAATTCAAGGACTAAGTTGGAGAACACAAAGCTGAGGTTTTACACAAGATTACCCCCTCCAGCAATCCTATCATTGCTCTCCTTTTCTTTGCAAGGTCTTAGTTCAAGGACTAGATTTCAGTTAATTATAGAGCAGTTTAACTTATTTTCTTACTCAAGATCTCCTCAAGTTTGCACACTTCTGCATTTGTTTTTGACATGTTACAAGTACAAATCTGATGAAAATACCAAAGTAAAATATTTGACTTATTCAGTCTATTTTGCACCCTATCATTTCCTTGTTGTGACTGGCAGCATTTACAGAGGCTGCTTCCAGACACCCCTTCTGTGTCCATTTGCAGTTCTTCTGTTTGCTTTCACAGACAGAAGTCTTTAAGGATCACACAAGATTCTAATTTGAATATTTTACCAAACAGAAAACCCAAATGTGCTACTAAAATTAATCTAATTTCTGCAGATTACTACAGCTGCCTTACTTCTTCCCACTTTCATAGGATTAAACTATAAGCATGAACATAGTTACTAATCTGTCTCTTTCTTCTGCAATTTCTAAAAATAGCAGCCGGGAGATAGGAACAAATGAATTGTGAATGTCACAGGGGGACAGGATACCTCCTGGGCTTTTTAAGCCTTTAAAAATTTTTTAGCTGTGATGACAGATGCAAGACTGGCATCTCAATTCAATGGAACCCTTAATTTACCCATGCTATCAGTAAAGCTCCAGGTATTGAATAATCTATAGCTATGCAGTTTATTACTGAGTTAATTCTTTCCTATAGAACAGTGATTAATAATCTCAGCTTCTGTTGTTTAAAACAGACATTTCTCACCACACAATGACAAAGATCAACTTAAATACATGAACAAATTATAAATAACATCTTCCTGGGTCTGCAGAACACCTGAAAACAAAACAAAACAAAAAAAGTGAGGTCTGCTTTCCCCTAATCATTTGAAAGGATTGTCAAGTCTGGAACTGAAAGATAAGTTACAATATTGCCCTAAGTAATTATTTCTGTATGGAGAATTTCAGCAAAAGCATCCAGCTTTTGTTCTTAACCTCCAGTCCAAAGCTGTTCATGTAGTGGGAAAAGTAATACAAAAATAACATCCCAGAGGAATTAATTCTCATAATGAAACATTTTCATATTTAACTAATTTCAAATGTCTTCATTTTAATCAGGCTCCTGTAGAATATCCAGTTTCTTCTGTCACATTAAGTGCTGTAACAAACTTCATGTAAAACATACGTCCAGCTTGGTAAACATCATTAGTGTCTTGAACACTAAACATGCATATCCAGGTCCTGTGTATGTGATAGAATCATAGAATAGCTAGGGTTGGAAAGGACTTTAAGATCACCTAGTTCATCACCAAACAACCAGAGTCCTGATAATCTGTTTTTGGTACAAATTACTCTCACTACCTCTTTTTTTATTACTAGGGAGAACTCTTAAAACCCCAGGTATGAAAAGGTATCAGCCCTCCTCCACAGCTGACTCTTATGACTGATACTAGCATCAGTCACTTCAGAATGAGAATAAACCCATCAGTTACATTATAGGTGTCCTCTTTATGAGGATTATAGTTGATTGATTGCATTGCAATATCTACCTCTACCATCCAATTGGAAATTCACACAGAGCCCCAACAGATTAGCAATACAACATGGATACAGCACTTAAAACTATGGGGTGGGTATTTTAGATCTATGACTTTCGCACATTAAACCTTAAAAGTGAGCATGCCTATATGAATCAGATATATGCTTCAAAGTCTTAGGGCTTGCAAGTGAAATATATTTGTTTAGAAGTCCAAAGCCTTCACTAAGTAGAGACCTGTCAGGGGAACTGGAAAACTGCAGCTGACTTTGTGGAAGCAGCCTTGTACAGCCAAGACTTTTTTAAACCTGTGATGATAGTCCTTCCTTGGTAACTGCATTCCTCAGAAATTAAGTGACTAACTTCCCAGACAAGCCTTCCATGAGCAGAAGACAAAACCACCAAAACCCATTGGTTTACAGCTCCTCATCTAGATGGGATTAGAAGGATCACAAGTTCAAGTTTAAGTGTTAAAATAATTGAAGTATACTCTCCCACAGCAAGTTAATAGGAAAAAGGATAGAACACATGAGTGAAGTAGGAGTTAAGAAATACAGGAAATAGACTCTAAAATGAGAGATGGGAAAAGCCTGGCCCATACACCTGACTTCCCTTGCCTTGTGAACAGGAGAGACCAGACTATTGAGTTCTGTGGATTCAGTATCTGGCAACCAAGATACGTTGCTAACAGCCATGATTATAACCTCTTATGTGTGTTTCCAGGTCATTATGAGCATAATCAAGGTCTTTCATGGTAGTAGCTCATAATCCCCACTGAAGTCACCTCACCAGGAAGAGGGTCAGATATTATTAAATCTAAGAAACAAGTAATCTCTTTGGCATACTTGCCTTATTCAGTCTGTGAATTGGACCATGCACAGTGAAGACTGCAAAGGTGATACACCCACTGGTCATATCCTGACTAACTCCTTCCCCACAGTTGCATGAAAGATAAGTCATTTCAGTGGAATCAGCAATGGGTTTGATTCTACACTGGTGCAATATTCAGTAAATGCCTTCTTTAGTGCACAGTATGACAGACGGATCTGTTGCCATTGACCTTAATACTACCAATTACTATGCGGTTTGTTGAGTAAGCACTGTATAAGTGAGCAAGTCGAAAGTACACCCTCTGAATCAAGATCACACAACATAAGCTTACATTAACAACCCAAAAATATTTGTTAAACTAGTAGAAATTGCACCATATAAAGTCTTCTTTCACTTCAGTTCTACTGCAAAATATCTCTGCATAATGATCTAGCAGACTGCAGAATCATATATAAGCAACAAGGAACAGTTAGGGTTTGCATATACAATCTTAATTTCATCTTCAAACCTTTATGAAAACATTTGATTTTTTTTTCTAAGTTACTTTAATTCTTCAGAATTTTCTGACCATGCTTAATTTCAGTCCACTTTGCTAGAACTACTGTCTCTGTTTTCACTGCAAAGCAAAGATTTTGCACCAGTAAATGAGCAGATGACTGTCATCACAACATACTACTGAATTAAATAGCTCTAAATTATCTTGCAAGAAAAAAAGGAAACATTGCAGATTAATATTCCCAGTTTTAATTTGTATATGCAAAACTAATGGTCCAACATGACCTAAATGGGGAGGGACACTTTCCATTCATTGAAAATGCAAATGGTGAAGGATCTTGAAAAGTAGAGCTTGCAGAGGTGACCTCACTGATCTGTTATCAAAGCTTGCATAATGAAGTGGATGACACAGCCATTAACTTGCATATGGGTTTGTATGTGTCAAAGCAAACCAGCTTAATCTAAAGGTGAATTCAATAATGTTATGCTGAATTGCAGTCCAAAAAAGCCTGCAAAAGCCTATGATTAAGGGTCAGCACATCTGGCTTCTGATTTGATGTCAGCTGCTAACCTTTCTTTGACCTTATCCCCTGCAGACTTTCTAACTGACTATTACTAAGGATATTTTACAATGTCAGCTTGCTGACTCTCACTGTGCAGTGAGAAATACAATGGAGCTTCACCTTTGCTATGTTAATTTCAAAGCCTCTTCAGTGCACCTGGAAAACTAACATTTTAGTTTAATTTCCTAAACCTGCAGTAAATTGTCATCTCATATTGGGAGGACATAAATGCAAATTATAGGAAAGCTTATGTTTCCTTTCAAAACAACCATTCCACTCATTAGCCAGTGTGATCTCTGGAATTGCCATGCTTTTCCTGAGAGCATTCTTGACAAAAACATGTTCATCCTTAGGGTAGCCATGTGAAGCAAACAGCAGAAAATTTTGCTTTTGCTATAATGGAAATCATTCACACCGCATGTGATTTGCTACTTTACTGACTTTTATTGTTCTTCCATTTATTCATTTCCCTGCATTTGGCAGGTTAGTCCCCCATTTCCATTGTTGATAGGCTGAGGCTTGTTTATGCTTTTGAGTAGGGCAGTCCAAATCTGCCAAAAAAATAAGGACAAAATCTGTTGAAAAGCTGTATCCTTCTTCGTAAAAGAAATAAAGCTCCCTCGCAACTTGGCTTTCCATTTGCATCAGAAAACAGTCTGTTCATTAGAAACAGTTTGTAATCTTAAATGTTTCTCTAAGCTCTATACCAACTCATTCTTATTACAAACCAAACAAAAATTACAGCTTTCAAGAGTGAAAGGTAGATAATTACACCAGTACACCCAGTTGTTATATCCTGTCCAAGAAGACAAAAGGAAGGAAATTAATGATTTGTGAACACCCATATGCAATACCACACTTTTGGTGAGAATAAATGAACAAGTCTTTCAGCACAATGAATGCCCCAAAGCACCACAAGAACTTACTTCTTAGTAGAAAATAATACCTGGAAAATTTGATACCTAAATATTTCAGGAAGACTGATCAGTTAGAACACATCTGGGAATTGTTTGCAATACACTTTTTTGAGAATGATGTGCTACTGGCTAATGTAAAAGGGAAAAAAACCCTTTCAAATAATACTCATACATAATTTTAAAAATCTGTATTTTTAACTGCATCGAGATACACAATGTAAAAGATATTTCTTTTAGAATTTTACCAATTATCAGCAACTCCCACTTATTTCATCCCTCCTACCACATTTAGGGAAAGTGGAGCTTAACTATGGAAGCTAGCAGGTGTTGTAGCTCTATAATACATACAAATAATACACCAGAAGACTGTGGGACCTTTTGGGGTTACTATTTTAATGAAGCAGTATCACAGTTCTAGTTTGTTCCATGATTTCCACTGTATGTATCAGCAGTTAACTAATCAACTACTTACTGCACTGTTGAACAACAGACAGAACCTACTGGGATGTAGCTAAAACCAATATGAATTTGGAGCTATACAAGCTCTTCAAGCTGCAAGTCCTGAGCAGAGACTGGACTTGTCCATATCATAGCAATTTCAAAGTACCAAATAAGTAACAACCAAATAATAAACAGAAAGTTCAATAACTTAATTATCAACATGACTAAACATAGCTGTCATGAACACATCAAATCCATGCCTGCAAAGACTTTTAGTCTCTTTTCTCTTTATTACTCTCAACCAAAAAGCAAATCTTCATTATCATTTAAAGTCCACCTGGTTCTCAAAACGGGGATTACACCACCTGTGCTGCCATTCCACAATAGAGCAAATGTAGTCCCACTTCATAGTAATTTCTGCTAGACTGTAACTGTCACCCAGTCTACTACCTCTCATTAGCAAAGCCTACCCTGTTAATAAGCAAAAGAACTTTTCATATATGGCAGAAGAAAGAAGAAGACATCTGCTGGATGTCAAGCTGTCACCGACTCCTGTGTCCTATGTCCAGCTCAATAACACAAGCCTTCTATAAGTATCAGTAACTGTATGTGCAAAATACATGTTTCCCTTGCTTCCCATGCAGGCTCTTGTTGGCACATACAGCAATCTCATTCTGTTTGTGTGAAAGCTTCATATTTTTCCCCATTATGAGTCCCCACAGCCCAGATTGATAGTAGACCCAGCTGTCCTTTATAATTACATTTTAATGACTGAGGATGGTTGTTTGCATTTTGGCAACTTGTTTAATAGTGATGACATTTAAATTGTCACAACTAGGCTTCAAAGTTATCAATTTATTAGATGATCAGGAAACTTCACACCTACGGTGGTGCAGTTTTTTGGCTGCAAACTCAGTAACCCATCACCACACTGATTTATATAATGAAGGTTATTTCATAGGGATATGCTTTAGTTAATTCAGCCCTGAAAAGGATTAACTTGCACAAATTAAAAGGGTTCTGTTTACTTATTTGTTATTACTTTAGATTGACAGATCCTCTAAAAACACACATCTTGTGTTTTGTCTTCTGTTGCTTTCTTCATTTCAGTATATTGACTTTTCTGTGCACACATCCACTTATTCTTCTCCTTCTGCAAATGAACCTGGGATTTGCAGAATCACATATGATTCCTTCAGAGAAACACTTCTCTGATACACAAACAGAAGCACTCAAATACTGCATAGATTATATACTTGGTAGATTTTTTTGCTAAGTTATTTCAACACCCCTCCCCCAATGTTGCAACAAAACAGGTGCCCAACTTCTTAAATAAATGTAGAAGTCATGAATAGCTGAAAAATAACCCTGATTTGCCTGTTCTGAATATCAGGTTCAATCACAATACTGTCAGCTCCCTGGCATGTTCCTTAGATACTGCTTCTTCACCCCTTTCCCTCATTTTTTCCCATTTCCAACCCAAAGGTTTCAAGTCTCTCTAAAGTCTCCTACCCATCTCTGTTTGACCAGCTGTTTAGAAAAGAACTACCTTTTGGAATGGGCATTAAACTGTGTGAGCTTACTCACAATGTTCATCCCCCCAGCTGAAAAGAGGGCATGACTAAAAAAAGTGATGGACAAGCCTATTAGACAAACTGTTATCTTATGCCATGTCTCCAGGATCTGCATGTGCACCATTGGCCATTCCCATCACATGGCACAGAGGAGCTTACCTAGACAGAGAGACTATGAGTGGCAGCTTCAGGAAGTGGTGGAGCTGCAGCCCATGAGCAACCCACACTACTTGGCAGATGAGACTGAAACTGGGGAATTGATTCAGAAGTTACTGGGGGAGGCCAGCATGCAGGTAAGCTGCCACATTAGTTTTCCAGGAAATCAGCTAAAACATGCTCATATGTGGTTGGTGATAAATATCAACATGGATATGCCAGTCATCACTGAGGGAAGCAGCTCTGGCAGTGGCAAGAGGGGGACTACTGCTCACTGCCAAGGCTCCGATATCACAAATGTCACTGCTGAAAGGCAGTATGCAGATACAAGCTAACATCTTGTTAGCTTCCACCTACCTTAGGAACTTGGCCCACTATAGGGTCTGCCATATAATCTTTTCTCTGAGAACTGGCTTTTATATTCAAACAGGATAAAAAAAAAATCTAATCAATGTACTTCTCTTTGCATTTTTGACTGGCTTTTCCTCCTTCTCAGTGGTATTACCTTCAAGCAAGCAATCATTAAATAAACAGATTTGAAAGAAAAGTACTTTCAAGTACAGATTTATTCCACTAAATTCCCTGGAGTCCCCACTCTGTAGCCCTTGGGCAAAATCCAGCATGTATTTATCTCAAGAATAGGCCAATGATCATTAATCAAGCAAGGCCTGTCCAAAGTCTTCACAAGGGGCTGCACAGAACCATGAGTCACCTCGTTGTAACTGATCTAGGTAATCTGCAATGCCAAAAGCTGCCAGAGACCATTATTTTACAGATGAAAAGCCAATAAAGAGAATAAGGACAGTAATTAAAAAAATATATTTCTCAAACACATTGGACACAGATCAAAATTAAAACACAGAATGAACAATAAAAATAAATATGTCAGGTAGCAGAAATATATGTTACTCAGTTGCTGAAAGAAAAAGCTGCAAATAGACTCTCATAAGCTTTCAGGAGAGGAGTAAGAGGTCCCCAGGGCAATCCCCATGGGAATTCTTTGACTCTGGGAAGTGAAAGGGCTCTTTGCACTAATGGCTGAAAAACTTGCCCTTCTACCTGGAATGTTGGAAGATCCCCAGAAACCTGAACAAGTCCTAGAAAGTTTGCATAAACACCCATGCAGATGACTGAACACTGCCTTTATACCCTTGTTGGTCTGCATTCTATGCCAATCAAAAGCCTTCTGCCCCAACCTCTGCTTTGTTCCAGAGGTAGCCTTTGAAGTGTGAGATTCCCTGCTGCGGAGATAGCTTGCAGGGACAAGACAGCCAGGGGCTTTATTACTTGTCCTAGCTGGGAGCTAAACTGCCTCCTCTCGGCACATGTATAGAGAATGATGTGAATCTTGCCTGCTCCAGCCACACCCAGCCCCTGGAGACAGCCCCTATCTGATCCCAAGCACCTTGTGATTTTGTTTAAAGATCAGAAAGCTCTATCAGCATAGGATTGACAGGCAGTCATCTTCAACAGAGCAGGAAATAAACCGACCTGGCAGGACATCAACCTGTTGTAGCTGTCTCTACCATGGCAGACCATTTCATGGCCTCAGCTGTGTGTTGCAAGAGGCAGCCACAAAAGTATAACAAGAAGGCATCTCCCACTACTATCCCAAGTCTGAAGGAGGGCTTCCATCTGCATTTGTCAGTGCCACCAACAAGCAGTATTATGTCTGTCTGCACACTTCTGCCTTTATCCTGAGGAAACCATTACAGCTTCAGGAACACTACCACAAAAACAGGGGTGAGGCTTGGCATTTGAAACTAAGATAACTGATGCTTATTTCCTGTTGGAAAGAGAAAGCATCATCCCCAGCAGACTGACCAGTTATTTCCAGTCAGCTGCTACTTCCAGTATGCTCTAAAGGTAACAAAGAGAAAAGGCCCTCAATTTTTATTAAACTTGTAAGTGCACTGCTTCTATTTCAGATCTGAATAAATAAATCATTGTGCACCTGAAAGCTTGTCTCCTTTTCCCATATATACTAGTTGATCAAATAAAAAAAGCTGTGTGTTGCCAGGTTAGAGTGAAAATTCTGCTAATCTGAACAGGAGCAACATCCAGCCACAAAATACAAGCTCCCAGATTTGGTGATATTCAGACTTGTTACTTAATTTCATTATAATTCATGTATTATTTTCTATACTAAAAATGCTTGAATGCTTCAAAAGTTAGATTAATCTGCACTTAATTTACTTGTCTTCTATCTGCAGCTTTGTAAATGCTACTGAATGCTTTAAAAACAGAACCAATAATAATAACAATATATCTTTGATAGAGCTTACCAGTTTTGAATTGCCACTTCCAGGTTTACTGCCTTGAAAATCATAACTGCTTCTTTCCTTCTCTGGGACAACCTATGGGAAGGGTTCCGAGCCCCAATGTACCCAAGTAAGGAATAGCAGGAGTGGCAGCTAGGTTCAACAAAGAGCCCAAATCACAGGCAGTCCACAGTAATGAGGCAGGCTAGAGGCAAAAGTCTGGGAGATCAGGATGAGCTCAGCAGGCCATATAGCCAGAACAAGGCAATGGTAGAGTTAGAGACCAATGCTGCTACAAGCCTATGCAGGAAAGAAACTAAGTTCTGGGGCTGACCTAAAATGGGGCTCCTGGGCCCACTGGCAGAGGTGTGGGTAGGGAGCCCAGGTGAGGCTGGTCAGGGCAATTAAGGCCTACCAACACACTGAGCCATGAGAGATGCTGTTGTTAGGCTTAGTTTTGTTAAATAAAATGTAGGATGTTAAAGACAGCTTCAGAAAGTCCATTAAGTTAAAAACAACAAAATCCAAAACCAAATAATCAATTCCAGTTTCAATATTATGACATACTATGCTTCTTCACTGCTTCTGGGATTTAAACTTCCAAGGGAAATAAGCTTCTTTTATTGTACAAAAACAAAAATGAAAAGACTGAATCATGAAGTAAAATATTAGAACCACTTCCACTAGTATCTTCTTCCAAGAGCTTCCCCACCCCTGCCTCTAAACCTCTCTGCAGGGAATATGAGTTAGGCTAGGGAGCATGTAAGCTTCAGAACCAATGTTAGCATAAAAAGGCAATAACATGCAGAACCTGGATTCTACTCTGATATTCATGGGCAAATACAGAGCAAGACTTCCAAAAAGGGGCTTAATGTAATTTCTAGACAGATTCTTTTACTATCTTTTACAAATCCTTCTTTACATGGAGTGTCAGATAAAGCCGTACAGTACTGCCTCTGGTTTAGCACTACTTTGACAGCTGGCAGCCTGGGAGTACTATAGATCAATGTTCATCTCCTTGGGAGAGAACATTGCTTCCACTTTCTTGGCATCCTGCAGGCCAATGTAGCGCATAAAGATGTCACCAGATTACTGATACATCCTTGTGATAAACCAGTTAAAATTTCATTAGAAATTGGATCAAACCCCATGTTTCCATAAAGGGAAACTTTGTGTGAGTGCTTTATGGAAATGGGAAATAATCACAACATTTTCACAGCTACAGTATTAACAAAAATTCTGTGCCAGCAACAGAATATACTTTAACTTCATGTTTTATATAAACTGTGAATGATGAGATGTAAATTATATTGCCACTGAAAAAAGAACTGTATTCTACAGAATGTTTTCTACCTATAGCATTATTATAGTTAACAACTTTTAGACTGTTTCAGTAATGATTATTTAACATTCTTGTGGTCAAGCAAAATAAAGATAAGTGTTTGCATATACATGTTTTAAAATCACTTTTAGGTGATAGCAGGTTACCCTCTTGTTATTCCATAATCAATAACTTTTTACAATATAGTTTATTTCCACCTGTGATCTCATATTATACTTTCTTTGATTTTGATACCTGTTTTTAGAAAGCTCTTTAGCTGTGTAGAGGGATTGCCTGGTACCATCTTCTTGGCATACTTCATACATTCATTACCTTAACCTTGCCTTTTTGTCTACTCTCTTTGCTTTTGGTCACATACAACAGCTTAGGCTTTTGAGCATGAAAATGTTTTGGTTTAACTTAAGTCTCCCAACACAGTGTGGAAGTATCTGGATAAGCAGGAGGATCAAACATCCCCTTGGCTGTGGTATGAAACCTTGTTGATTTTAGTCTGTTTCTTCCAGCCAATGTTCAAACTAATACCATTTTTTATTTTCCACTAGACATTTATTTTATTCCTTCTGGCAGACTACACAAACAGATTAAGAACTTCCAGGATATATTCCTTTTCATCTATACAAGCTGGAGAGAAAGCATCTACATTTTTCACTCATTTTTTCCATGTTGTATTACGAAGTTATAGTGTTGGTGATGCTGAACTGGAGAAAGTGCAACACTAAGGGAAAATTAGTATGGGTGGGCTATATAACACATACAAAGTCAATGTCAAATCAAAGACTCCAAAAGAGTACGCCCTGAATTCATACAAAACATTTGCTATCAGATCTTGTTTCTGTATGTATTTCTCAGAAGGGCTTGCCTCCACAGTTTCCAAAGCGTTGTGTTGTTTTCAGAACTGGAATGGTAGCAGTGGTACAATAGCTGTGTATAAACTCATAACATGTTTAAACCGCTCCTTTAATCATCTATACTTTGCTAATTTTATGACAGACTCATAATATTCTATGTATCAAATTCTGGGTTACTGCTTTTCTCGGTTCAGTTCCTTTACTACAACCATGCTTTGACATTCTCACATTTGTAGGCTAGTCATAACTAGTTCCTTCAAGATTAACATAAACAGTGTTTCAAATACGCTGGTATTGGATTCCTAGCATTAATTAAAACAACATCCTTCAGATATTGATTCAATTTGCATCCATGCATTCCATAGCAGTCTGCTCCTTCCCAATTATTTCACGTCAAAAAGCCTCAGTATAAAATCTCAGAAAAATGAGTGTTCGGAGACCTGCTCAATGGCTCCTAAAACCTGCTTAAACCTTGTGCTATTAAGTGAAGGAAAGATCTCAATGTCACTTTTTCATTATGGGTCAACATATGACTCAGCTGTATGTTTACACTGATAATAGCTATATTATAAATATTTACACGGATTATATAGTTAGCAGTAAGGCGTAAGCAGTGCTAACCTTATGCGTCACTCCTGTGCTAAGTGTACATGGGTTATGAAAATGATGTTTTTGTTTATTTCTTCCTTATTTCCTTTCCAAGTACTGACCTCTCTTACTAATCAGGCACACCATACTTAGGAAGCAGAACCTGTACTGTTAATAGGTATCTGAAAGGTGCATTGTCTTACCTGAACACTCATTTACTTAGACTCCCACTCTTCCTATGACTTCTGTTACCAGTAAGTACCTGAAAATACAGAATAATAACAAATGATTGCTCAGGTGGTGAACTAGGTATTAAATCTATATCTACTAGGTCCCAGAAGAGAACCACAATCTCAGGACTTGTACATCCAGTAACAAGGCCTAGAGCTGCACTCAGGTAATAAATCTTTAGGATTTATGACTGGAATTATGACTGCATGAAAATGGAGTACACTACTACAGAAAATGGTGCCAATTGTAGAAAACCTGGTGTATGATAAAGAATCAGTAAGCCTACACATTTGTAACTCCCACATCTTGTGATTTCTATGAATTATAAGGATTAGCATTGAGGTAACAGATCAGAATGTGCCAAAACTAAGGAGCTTGAGACAGTGTGCCTAAATGGTGGCACACACTGAACCTGCCCTCCTCTTTTGGCTTCTGCTAGTTCTTGGAAGAGAACACTATGCTGAAGTTGCTTTCTTTGGCAAAGTCTGCTCCTTTAACTTGATCTCCACCCTGTTTCTAGGAATTCAGGCCCTTTCATGCCTGCCAGTCTGCTGAGCTGTGTGCTGGTTTTGGAAGAGCAGAATACAATTTTCTAATACATTCTATGACATACTTGTATGAATTGTCAAAGTGTTGTATGAAACCTAACTGCCACATAAATGATGGCAAAATAGGGCCTTTTACATGTAGCTTCTGCTATGGATTTTGTATGATTCATTTTTAGCTGCATATTTGCATCGCCGGCTTGCCAATATTTCTGTGAGAACCTATTATTTTAGGCATTTATGATTTTCTCTATGTTCCCTACTGAATATTAGTAACAAAGTTCACACTCTAGATACCTATATAAATTTAGGGAATAATACTTAACACCAGTAACTAGCATTCCCCACAAGGGAAACTAATGTGTTCCTCTAATTACCTTTCATGAACGATTTAATTTAGGGAACTAGGTCTGTTATGCATGGGTCCTAAGACGTTTTCAAAAGGAACCTAATTATGCACGTTAATGAGAAGAAGCACCAGTAACCGGTATTTTCGCAGATGTTTCTACAGTAAACACAATTCAAAGCTCTCCAAGTGAGAAGGTAAAAGGCGCTTTCATCACATGGAGCCGGTATTTTACCAGAACGCATTCACTGAAGGGCTTACTCAGAAAGCAGTGCTCTCACCACCCTTAGACACCCCGTATCTTCACCAGTATTACCCACAACATCGCCCCCCTTGCCTGCAGCGCACATAAAGCTGACAGGAGGCGCTGCCCCGTTCCCAAGTGACTACCTCAGCGCCTGGGCAGAGCGCTGCACGACTGGCAACGGGCTTTGTATCACCAGGCGCTGCTGCTCTGCCTTATCACTGCGCTCCCTACAGGCCCACTGCCCGCCCCGCCGCGCACACGCACAGGAGGCAGGCTCTGGTGAGCCACCTCCCTCGCCGCTGAGTGGTTGGTGGTGTCACGTGGTGCGGCGCGGGGACCCTGGGCTGCTGCTGTTGCTGCGCCGCCGCGGGAGAACGTGAGTGCTGAGGCGGGGAGGGGGTGCGTGCCGCCGCCAGCAGCCATCGGCAGGCAGCCCCGCCGCGCCCCGCCGCCGCTCCTCGGAGGGCGTGGCCCCCTGCTCCCTCAGCCCGCCCCGGGGTGGCTCGGAAGGGTTTGGCGGCGGCT
>JBAFWW010047107.1:20591-33371 GCA_036873685.1 Agapornis canus | reverse complement strand
CCTCCCCGGCGCAGCCTGGGAGCCGGCTGTGAGGCGGGGCTCGGGCCTGGGTGTCGTGTCCGGCGAGCCGCCGCTCGCTTGTGCCTGGCGGCCCCAGACAAAACGCACTTCAGAGGTGCCTGGGCTCTGGTAGGCTTTCCCTGAAGCCTTTGGTTCTCCGGAACTGGCTTTTAGTAAGTTTCTTTCCTCTGAGCTCAGCTCGTTCCCCGCCGCTGAAATCGGAGAGACGGAGTGAAGTTTATGGGTGCTCAGAATAACAAAGTGAGTTTCAGAAATCGCAGAGTATCTGATATTTCACTTTTTAACATCTCTTAGTGTTGCCCCCTGCCATCCCCTCTCTTCCCCTTTTCTGTGGGACTCCCCTCTTGCCAATGCTGCTAAGGCGGTAGAAGGAAGCAGTGCCTATAAAAGGTGAGAATTAAAACCGGCAGAGATGTGGCAGTGCTGGTGCCCAGCTTCCAAAGCCGAGACACGATTGTCTTATCAGTCAGCTGCAGCAAATTAATTTTAAATGCAGCGACGCCTTAATACGCACTGCTGCTCGTGACAGTTGGGTGGCTTCATCTTTTATTTACCGAGTTCCCTACAGCACTGTTTTTACAGTTTGTGTGAATAATAAATGGAAAAAAATCTCTCCAGAATGATATGGCTTTCTTTCCTTGTTAGAATGGTTTAAAGACTGAATCCAAACCTTTAAGTAACTGCTTCAAAGGAAAAGCAGTGTCATATGTACATAACCTATATTTGCTAAGCTTTCTTGTGCTTTTGTAAATACTGAGTTTAAGTAAGGCAAGTGTTTGTAAGTAGTATTTAAATGATAGTGGAGTCGGTTCAGTTTCCTGAGGTAGAATCATAGAATAGTTAGGGTTGGAAAGGACCCTAAGTTCTCCAGTCCTCCTGCCTATGGGGGAGACACCTCACACTAAACCATGCCGCGCAAGTGCAGTGACCTCCCTGGAGCTGCATTTTGTTAATTGCAAAAGATTTGAGGTCTTAACAAAAACTAACACTTGAGAGGATGAATTTGTGAATTGTCTGTGTATTTAACCAACATTATTTAAAAAGAATTTCATTAGAAAGTCAGCTTCCTGTCCTTCAGTTCTCCTACAAATTGTAGCCAAATTTTCACTCTTAAGCAACACAAACTGATTGATTGACTTGTAAGAGCCCTTGTGCTTAACGCTTTTGAAGTGGAGCCAGGGAAGCATTGGTTGTTTTAATTATATCACAAAATTCTTGGTATAATTGAGGATGATCTTCTGGTTTAAATACCCAGTTTTAGGGTTATACAAGTGCAAGTATTGCAGTCAAGCTTAAAAAAAAAAAATCTCACTCCTGATCCTAATTAAAGTAGTTGAACATCTGTGAAGTTAAAATTCTGCTGTGGCCGTGTCTAAAGTCCACTGTTTTAATGATGTATTTTTGTTATCTTAAACTCTGATGTAACTATAAATAATTATTTTAATTCTCTCATTTCAATTATATGTATATGTATCCTACTTTTTTGAGAGGTAGCTACTAATTAGTATGAGATGGGGACAGTAAAAATTTTATCAAACCTTTACATGTCTTTTTCCTTCTGTGGGACTGGAAAGGGAAGTCTATTATCTCTCCTCAAACTATTATAAAGTAATTGTGACAGACTACAGAGCATCAGCAGTAGCTGAAGCTTCAAAGAAAGAAATTAACTTTTGATACATTAATTTTTCGGTCTTGGTCAAAAGTGCTTTATCTTATTATATGTGGCATATAAATTTAGAGGTAAACTATTTCTGGGTTGCTTTTAGTTTTTCTAACAAAAAAAAAAAACAAACAAAACCAACTAAACCCAAGCCCCTGACATCGTTATTGTGGCTCTTACATGGAGCCACAAACTTCTTAAGGTTTTTTTTTAAGGTTGTTTTTTCAGTGGAGGAAAACCTTAGTAATTTCTAAGGAGAGGTGCTAAAATACAGACTTTGGTAAATGTAAGTTATAAAAATCATACTAGTAGAATAGTTAGGGTTGGAAGATTATCTAGTTCTAGCCCCCTGCTGCAAGCAGGGATACCTTCCACTAGACAATGTTGCTCGAGGCTGTGAACACCTGCACGGATGGAGCAGCCACAACTTCTTTGGGCAGCCTATGGCAGTGCCTCACCACCCTCATTGTAAATAATTTTTTTCTTATATCTAATCCAAATCTGTGCTTTTTAAAGCCATTCCACGTTGTACTATCTCCTGTCTTAGGCTAAACTAACTTAAATGATTTGGCATTTGCAGCAGAATTTTTTATATAAAACTTATTTAAGCAAAACCTACTTCTTTTAACAGTATATTTAGAACTGGTTTCTTGGCTAGTATAACAGTGAAGAGGCTTTTTATTAGGTTGTTGTGTTTCAGGAGCTAGTTGGTGTTGCATTATGAGGAGGCTGGTGTGATCTTTGTCCCCAGAGGAGAAAATTTGTGGTTTAAGCCCAGCCAGTAACAAAACCACACAGCTGCTTGCTCACTCCTCCAGCTCCCAGAGGGGTGGGGAGGAGAATCAAAAGAATGTAACTCCCATGGGTTGAGATAAGAACAGTCCAGTAACTCAGATGTAACAAAAAACCACTACTGCTACCACCAATAATAATAATGATAAGAGAAATAACAAGGGGAGAGAATACAACAGCTCACCACCCGCTGACCAATACCCAGCCCGACCCAAGCAGCAATCTGGGCCTTCCAGGTAACTGCCCCCAGTTTTATATAAATGATGTGCTGTGATATGGAATACCCCTTTGGCTAGTCCGGGTCAGGTGTCCTGTCTCTGCTTCCAGCTTCCTTTCTTCCCTGGCAAAGCATGAGACTGAGAAAGTGATTGATCAGAGTAAACATTACTTAGCAACAGCTAAAACCCATCAGTGTTACCAGCGTTGTTCCCAGGCTGAAAGTCAAAAACACAGCACTGCACCAGCTATTAGGAATGAAAAAAATGACTGCTGTAGCTAAACCCAGGACAAAATTGAAATACGTATTGCTACTGTATGCATTACAAGTAAATTGGTTTTGGTGTAGATTAGGCCTTGATTTTGAGGCATGTGAATAAACCACAGTGCTTGCTTACTGAAGGTAATAGGGAAACTGAAAGATCAGGAAAGAATGAGTTTAGTGGTAAATTAGGCACATAATGAATATGTTTTCAGTAATTTTCTGGATTGTAATTGTTGATCTGGATTTTCTCAAACTGAAGAGGTTTTGAAGACTTTGTTACATGAAATAATTTTTCTGCTATTGCTAATACAGTACTTTTTTATCTTTTAAGTTCTACCATTTATTTTTCTTATTGCAACAAGGGATCATTGGTTTTGTTCAGTTTCTAGCTACTGTAAATTCCTATAACATGTTGTATCAGCCTGGGGGTCAAGCTGGTGTTTCAATAGCATAATGTAATTTCTACAATAAGTCTTCTAGTCCATGCTTAGTCAACTTTGTTGGCTTCAGGGAAATTTCTGACAGAGAATTTGTGCAGGCGATTCTAGTTGTATGTGGTAGTGTAATAGCTCCTTAGAACTCAAGGACTGTTTGGGCAGACTGACTTCTGGATTTAAAGCTTTCAAATTTGTAGTCTCTCTCAGAGTGGTGGCCTAGGAGGTTTGTTGGTTCTAAGTGCTGTGTCCTTGCATGGTGTAAGGAGGTGTTGCCTGCTATGACTTCAGTGTCATTGCAGTCAACTGAAGAATTTAAAGACTTTGAATTAGAAGTAGATGCCATGTAGGAAATGAAGCAGGTGGATAATGTATAGTTGTGTTAAGGACATTTTAGTGATCATGTTAGTAGTCTCAAATTATGACAGAGAATATTAACTGCTCTTTACAGTGATAAGCCTTATAGTCCAGTGGGTGCTCATTCTGATGTGTAGATTTGTATATTGATCTTAATTAAATTTAAATATATTATAAACATATGAAGGAAACTGATTTCTCTTTTGTGAAAGAAAACACAAGTCCAAGATTGGCAGGGCTTCCAGTGGTATGACAAGTTAAGTATTATAATGAAGTAATTTAAATAACTATATTTTAACTAAAGGATGGACAAGTTGCAGCCATTAAGTATTTTTTGTTCAAATAGCAGTAGTCAGACTAATAAGGCAATTAAAACCCTAAATGCGTAGTGTCTCAGGTTATCGTACTCCAGATGTGTTGCAGAGTATGAGATTTGACCTAGTCCCTTCTGTTCTTTCCTGCAAAAGCTATCCTGATTGTTTTGAGATAAGGTGTCCGAAAGTATTCTTTGCATAAATTAGCATTGTATGTATTTTATTCTGAACAGTAATTACCACACCCTTCAGAACACAATTCAGTTTTAAGTTGTTAGCTTAAAAGCTTGTTTTGTTAAGGGCTTCTTTTTTGTAGTACTTAATGTTCTTTAGCCCTCTTTTCAGTTTTCATGCTGAAGCATACAGAAGAAACAGAACTTCCTTGTTCTCTCAGAATACTTTGAAGAACACTTAAAATGTGGCAGAAAAAAAAAAAAAAACAAAACAACACAAAAAACTTTGACCCAGCATTTTTCTCAGTCATTTTATGTTGATATTTAACTTTTTGTTTTCTCTCAGCAGGGTAGTTACTGACTTAATTTTTGTAAACGTTTGTATTATGCATGTATGACTTCTTATGCCAAATTCTGAAACATGGGGGGTTTTTTGGTTTCAAGTTCAACATTCCTTTGTGAATGAAAGTGTGTTATGCCCTTTAAAAGCATGTTTGATTAATCCCGAAGTCACTCTTTATAAAGTAATAAATTTTGTAATGATGTCAGAACCTTGTCTTTTGTTATGAACTGTGTAATTGTCTGTATGTTTCAAAGCTTATTGTAACTGACAGCTTGAGGTTGACCTGCTCCTTGAATACATATTAGTATAAGCAGGATGATTCATTATGTTTCAGGTTTTTTTCTTGCTTTTTTTTTTTTTCCTTTTTTTTTTTTTTTTTTTTTTTTTTCTTTTAGTTATGCTTTCCTTCCCCCTCCCTTTTCCAGAGTTTGAGCACGACAGTTAAAGGGTCACAGTTTGCTTCTGTTACAGCTATAGGAAAAGACAGTATAACATTTAATTTAATGGTAAAAGGGTCACAGTTTGCTTCTGCTTTCTTTATAGCACTCTTTTGCCCTAAACCCACTGTTTCTGTTTCAGTCTTGACATGGATAAGTCTTCATACCCTGAGACTGAATCTTCATAGATGAGCAGTGTGGGCAGTTAAGGTGTTAAGGTTTATCTGTGGTGTGAAGTGGTTTGTGCTCAAGATCTGGTACTGAGATGTTTCAGATGTTTTTATTATGTTGGTCTAGTTCTAATCTGGACATGAGGCTGAATGCCCATTTTTTTTTTTTTTTCTGGAGTGCACTGCATTCCTTCCTGGAATACATCTCCTGACCAGTTTAATCTGAGAAGAGACTAGTTTATGGACGCTAAGGCCACTCCAGTGTTAGCCATGGTGAAGTCAGTGGAGGCAATGAAGAAATGCGCTTCAAAATCATATTGGCATATTCCTGATCCAAACTGAAAGAGTAAATCTGGAATTTATTTATTTTTTTTTTTTTAATTTTTGTCAGTGAATGCTAAATACTAAATGGCCTCCATTACAAATCATTTTTGTAAAGCAGTCAGAAGCAAACCTTTCTAGAGGGAAGGAAGGTTGGTGACAGATGAGGATGTGCAATGCAGATACCAGCAGCATCTGTACATCACAGCTGTGTTCATGCCATTGGTGCACATGAGATGTTAAATGTTTCTGTCTAGTCATAAAAAATCTCAGGAAAAACTAGGCTTAAGTCACAGTGTGACTATTATTTTTGTTTTAGGAGGAGGGCAGTGTTTTAGATCTTGATTCACAGAAACCTCAGTCAAAATTTCAGGGCAGCTGTGTCCATTTTGGGCAGAGCAAGGATACATGGAGATTCTTTAACTTATTACAGCTATAGGAATAGACAGTATAACATTTAGTTTCAAGTGGTGTTTACTGAAGTATTTATTACATGAATTTTCAGTAATATGAAATCATAATATTTCATGGTTGCCAAGTGAACAAGGGGGCTTGTCACAGTGAAAATAAAAGTTTAAATGTTTTGCACTTGATTAGTACAAAAGCAAACAAATTCTGAGGATGTTTAGTTCAGACATTTATCTTGAGTAGGTGACAAGAATGCAGACATGTGGCAGCCTAGATGCAAGACAAATGGCCATTTCAAGTCTGTCCTGGAAATTTGTACATCTTGGAGTGGGTGGCATATTTTCAAAAAAAAAAAGGGATAAGTGCTTCATTGTTTTAAGCCTCATTGAGCTTCTAATAAGCAGAGTAGAGGCTGAGGAAGAATGTTCAAACAGTTGAAAGCTCTATATATTTTTGAATTGCATTCCAGGAGGCTCTACAATAACTACTGTTTTCTTTCTTATATCTTTCCTTTATAATCACATGCATAATGTGTCTTGGCTGACATTTTTGATTTCTCCCAAAAATGGGAATGATTTATAATATTACCATTACTGTAAGCTTGGTGTAAGCCATTCCCAGTCATGTTACATGGTTATTTTATGGATATATGCTGCGTATGGGTTTCTTTCCCTAGGTGCATATATGTAAAAAGTAGTTAAATTGGAAATTAAAAAGTATCAAAAGCAGGGGTGGAAACGCTAGGAAGTAAGACTGTAGTTTTTGGCAAGTTGAACAATGTGGTATGGTGAGAGTTTGGTGTTTCCACGTAACTTTAAATGATGTAGACTTTTAAATTCTAACAGTTTTTTATGTCAGCAGTTTTGTGGTGGAAAAAATGTTGTGTCAGTGGTACAAGAGAAGTCGAGGTTTGGGCAGATGCATAGAAGACGACTTTGGGGATATTGGTATACCTGGTATCAGAGCATGGAGTATGGAAGAAGAGAAAGACATTGATTAAATTTTTTTTAATAAGTACTTTTTTTTTTTTGTAGCATTGATATTAAAAGTCAAAGGCTGACAATGTTAATCATAGAATCATAGAATGTTAGGGTTAGAAAGTACCTTAAGATCATTTAGTTCCAACCCCCCTGCCATGGGCAGGGAATTATCATCATTATATTTTAATTGTCATCTGCAACAGTCAGTTTATACTTTAAGAGGTCTTAGCTCATTTGAAATTTGTGGGGACTACAGCTTTGGTCTCTGTATTTGAATTGTGAGGATTAGAAACTTGTGTTTTAGAGGCACCTCTCTAGTGAATTCTAGACTAGTTAGTCTAGGTGTTCAAGAGGCCTGGTACAAAGTGTGTTCCTGCTATTTCCACTCTGTTTTGAGCAGGACTTAGATGTTACGTGGCATAGGTCTGAGATTAGACCCTGGGGAAAAAAAAAACAAAACCAAAACAGCAGTGCATTTCCATTTGATGTAGTAAGTACATTTACTTGTATTCTGATCTCTAGTTGTTTTGGGGATGCTACCTTTTTCTTTGTGGTTTTGGTTTTTTTTTCTTTCTTCTTGTAAAATACATAGTAAGCATAAATGCAGTTTAGAGAGAAATCCAGAGACTAGAATAACGCTTTACTTTAAGAAGTGGCATTAATTATGTGTGTGAAGTAGCATGGAAGTATATGCTCCTCTCACTTACATAGAAATGGAGGAGGTAGGCTGACCTGTAGCCTGGATGACCTCTAGCCTCTAGAATCTTTGATGTTGCCCCTTGTGTTTGTTTCATAGTTCCCTTTGTTGTTACAGGATAACATCATTCAGAGGTGACTTCCTACTTTTCTGTGTGTTTGCTTAGTGCAGTCCTGGGTTTGGCTGAAATAGGGTTAATTTTCTTCCTAGTAGCTGGTACAGTGCAGTGTTTTGGCTTCAGTCTGAGAATAATGCTGATAACACACCCATGTTGCAGTTTAGCACATTATCACCCAGCTGCTGCTGCTCTGATGTGGGATAATGGAGCCAATAGCCTGGAATTAGAGGGTGGGGAAACCAAGCAGCTGGGTTCACATTCTAGGGAAGGAGGCATTGACAAGGTGATTGGAAAAGAGAGAAGTCCTCTGCCTCTGGATGGAAGCAGAGTAACTGGCAACTCAGAGGTAAACCCTTCTGGGCTGTCCCACTGTCAGGATATCGCTGCCCGAGTGCAAAACCCGGTGGTGAAGGTACTCCATGTAGATGCCCATATCACAGACTCTTGCACATATATGCAAGAGTCTGGCCACTGAGGAATGTCAGAACAGCCAACAGGTGGATAAAGCTGCTAAGATTGAAGTGGCTCAGGTGGATTTAGATTGGCAACATAAGGGTGTATTATTTTTAGCACAGGGGGCTTGTGACACCTTAGGCCATCAGGGAAAAGATACAACATAATAGATGGGCTTGTGATAGAGGGGTGGTCTTGGCCATGAGCACTGTTGCCTAGGACATTCATGAATGTGGAACGTGCACTGCAGTTAAGCAAGCCAGCTTGTTTGGTCTGTATCCCAATGTTTGAAAGTTTTGAGAACTAAAAATAGTACTGGCCAAGTTGAGGGTAGCCCTCAGAAGCTACTTGAAATTCAGTGTGTCTTGCTGCCTTCTGCTGATGATTCCACACTCTAGAAACTCCATGACACCTTACTCTGTATTCTTCAATGCAGCTTTCTCCCTCTTTATAGACTTGCACAGTTTAGCTTGATGGCCTTTCTCATTTTCTGTCATAATAACCCTATTTTTAGGTATATCTAGAACTTTTATAGCCCTTTTAAATCCATTTTTATCTGACATAAATAGGGTGGAGATTAATATATTGCTGTAACTGTCAGACGTGCTGTTTGAGTGGACGACTGTTTTATGTGCTGTTCTTGTATGTGATATCCTCCTCAGTTTTTTCTCCATTGCATACTTTTAAACTAAACTTTGAATTACAGTCACTAGGAGAGCAATAAGCGTTTTCAAAGCTTACATTTAGAAGTACACAGCTGTGTCTCTGTTACTTGTTGAAATTGTGACTTCTAATTTTCATTCTTGGCTCATATGGAATATTATGAAAGTTTTAGAAATGGTCATAAAATAGTTTCTACTCATAGCAAAGATGGAAAGCCTGAAATCCAAAACCCAGAGAAGAATTTTCATTTGTTTTCTTTACAAAAATTTAAAAACAATCTGATTGAATCAGCATGTTAATAACATGTTTGGAACATCCAGGGGTTTTAAAGGTGCTGCAAAGCCTGTCCAGGGACATGGAGGAGTTGCAGGCTTTTTAACTCACAGTGCTTGTCTGGATTATCTCTATAAATACCTTTTATTTGTGTCTCATGCCAGTTTAAAAACTGTATGGGTTTTTTAATATGAATTTTTGTTCTGATTAAAAAACAAATCTCAGCTGATTACCTTGAAGAATGTACTGTGTTTAATTAAAAAAAGAAAAAAGGCAGTGATGAGCTTGAAAACTCCCCTGTGTATGTACAATAAAGCAGATACGGTTTTCTTTCTTTCAGGATTTCTGAAACTTGTATGGCTTTGGATTCAAACAAAAGGCTAGAAATCGGTGTAATCTTCATATTGCTTTGAATAAGAAGTAATAATGCAGCGAAGGCAGGGAAGAGTCAATGCTGGACTGCTTTTGCTGCTTTATCAAATTTCTCAAGTTGGACTCCAGAACATTCCTTCTGTTACCCTTGGGGTACTTGCACTGAATATTTTTTTCTTTCTGAACCCTGTGAGACCACTGCCTGAAGTGTGTATCAGTGTAAATGAAGGCTTCTACAAAAAGAACTGGCAGCGTTTACTACTTTCTCCTGTCCACCATGCAGATGATTGGCATTTATATTACAATATGATTTCCATGCTTTGGAAGGGAATAATGCTGGAAAAAAAGCTTAAGAGCACATGGTTTGCATACGTAATTGTAGTATTTTCAGTGCTGATTGGAGTTGTTTATATGGCTTTGGAATTCATGCTCGTGAAAATTCTGGATGATCCTTCATATGAAATGAATTGTGCTGTAGGTTTTTCAGGTAAGGCACATAGTTTGTCCATTTTACATATGTAAAATATAGGTAATATATAACAATATTAGAATGCGGAAACTTGATAGGTGTACATTTATGTACATGTATCTGGTTGTTATGCCAGTAAAGTTATCCTGGTTTTTAATTAAAAGCCGGTACTGTGCTATGTAATTGGGTAGTGTTGAGGTATCGCTCTAAGATTATTATTTTTTCCACTGGATTAATCCGTAGTTTCTCACATAGCCAGATAGCAATTTACATGTCCCTTTCCTCAAATGAACAAGTTACATTTAGTGTTGCAATTATCCAGGTGATGCAGGTTTGTGGCTTCCCATGCTTAGTGGCAAAAGGGACTAAGATACTGAAGAGCAGTGCAGGGCAGATAGATACTGGTGGTGGGCCAGATGGGGTCCCCATCCCATGCTTTACAAGAGACTCATGGCCGCACATGTATGTGCATACACACTTTCTCATTTATATTTTATCCTGAAATGACAACATTATTGTCACTGGATAAGTTAAGGAATTTTGCTAACCATTGTTTTCTTTGATGTTAGAAAGGAAGAGAACGAAACCTTCTTCATGTGTTTATTCAATCTGTCTATATTGATGTTCAACTCTACTATCTTTTTCATGTCATCTTTTCCTTGTAGATTTTTCAGATTTCTGTTTTTCAGACAAATGCGTGAGCTTTCTTTTGAGAGGAACTTTCTAAAAACATCCTGAAAGTTCAAGTAAATTATGTGAATTCATTCTGTCATACAAGCTATTGCTAGCATAAAACAGATAAAACAGTTACAGTCAATGAGAAGTAAATAATCATCATTGTGATTAGAAGCATTTTATCTATGTTTTTTCCCCAGAAACAAATGATTCTGGAATTTGTAAAAGATGATTTTCCATTCAGAATTTGGGCTTCATGTGTATCTTTGTTTTGTTCTCACTTATGGCTTTTCTCAGCTCATAGAATATTTTTTTGAGTTAAAATAATTTTGTTAATTACTTCAACTACAACTTACACTTTAAAATTATGTTCGTATTGTATATTTAAAATCATGTTTTGAATACCTGAATAGGAACAGTAAATAGGCATATTAAAAAGCGACTTAGAATTGGCTGTTATAGAAATACATAATTTTTATCCTTGGGTTTAAGTTACTGAAAAGTACACTGGAGAAACAGTTTAGAACTGTAGATGAGGCACACAACAGTGTGCTTAGTGGTCTGTGAAGCTACATGACTCTTCAGTTTCAGTAGTCGCTTGCATAAATACATAGTCATAAGTACTTTTTACGTTATTTCTTCTATTTTGCAGGAGTCTTGTTTGCTTTGAAAGTTCTTAACAACCATTACAATCCTGGAAGAGTCAACAGTGTTCTTGGATTGCGAATATCCAGTAAATATGCTTGTTGGGTGGAGCTGGTGGCTATTCATTTAATCTCTCCAGGGTATGTGCATTTAATGTTTCAAAGTTAGGAGAAGAGATTTGGGCTCTCTGAAGTAGTTTGAAATGTATTATGTGTAGTGTTAGTTGATATCCAAATGGAGAACTGGAGCTAAATCAAGTGTTAAGGTTATAGTCTGTGTTTTTTTCCTAAATATCCTCTATTTTGTGCTCATTTAAAAGTAAGGTACTTAAATACTGTGCCCAGAAGAAGGCATTACTAAGTATTTGAAGGAAGATAACAAAAATTGGTGAAAAGGAAAAGCAGCACGTGTTTTCAGTAAAGTAACCAAACTAATATACGGTGATGCCAAGGGCTTCATTGGCAAAACAGCATTCCCTTCAGTCTGTTCCTTGAAGTCTCTCCTCTAATTTTTGATAAAGCTATCATCCAGTATTCTACAACTTGTAGCAGTTTCACTGTCCTGCAGTGTTGCTCATCACCTCCGTCAATTTTCCTGTGTCCTTATTGCTGCCAGCACAGTTCATCTGCCCCTACCTCTGTGAGAACAGTGACTGTCTTCATTGGCAGATGATTTATGGAGTTCTAGTTGCAAATCAGTAATTTTCTTGCATAATATTTAATAACTGTTCATTACATTGGAGAACATGTGAAGTACAGACATTGAACTTGGAAACTACCAAATAGCAATTAATAAACAATTTTCCACTTTTCAGAAAGATGAAAGAAAAAAAAAAAAGAAAAAAACAAAAGAAAAGGGTGAGGGGGAGCAATAATGATGTTCTCCTTATCAGATCGTGTGATATAACAGATAGAACGTTTCCTAGACCAGAATGAGAATTAAAATATTACTTATGTTAAGCACTGGTTTTATTCCTTTATGATTTGCTGCTTGGTTGACTACAGTAAGTAATCCTGTGCTAAAACACAGAACTGCAGAACGCTCTGTTGCACATACAGTTTTAAGTGTGAGCTGGGAAGTCACTTGCATGGCATTGCTACAAACATAAACCAGATTTTTCCGTGTATTAAAAAAAAAATTTAGGAAAATATAAACTGTCAAGTTAGCTTAATGTGGTTTTTACTTGGTGGTATGTTCAATATTACTGTTTATTTTATTATTAAAGAATAATGAAAGAGCATTATGTCTAAAGTGCAACCGTGAGCATATTGTACTATATCTGGTAGAGGTAAAACATGAGTTTAGTGGCTGCCTGGTGTTTTTCAGTTGCATTATTGCAGAAATGTCTTTGTAAAAGTGTATAGAAGTCCAGAAATAATGTCAAAAAACTTCTGTAATTTTGTGGAAACTTACATGGCTGCATGCTGTAAAGATCCACTACACTGTTGCATGCAGTCTTGGTTGTAATGGGGTGTCGTGGTTTAAACCCAGCCAGACAGCTCATTCACTCACTCAACCCCCCTT
>JBAFWW010047107.1:4721-20491 GCA_036873685.1 Agapornis canus | reverse complement strand
ACACCAGCTACTACAGAGAAGAAAAACTGACTGCAACTGCTGAACCCAGGACATGGGGCCATAGAAGACAAGTACTTATCTCCAGAAATTCATGTTCCACAACACAACATGTTTAATTATTACCTGCCAACTGCCCTGAAATTAACCATAACAATTGTAGCTCTGGAGCATTTCTCCTATACACTGATGTGTGCCCAGGGCATGTTTTAATACTTGAAGTGTCTGATTAAATGGTGTTGCTTTGTAGATCAAGTTGCATAATTTAGTTTTGAAAAAATTAGAGGTTAGTAATTAAGGTAGGATATTTGTCTTGTCAAAAAGACATGCAATGTATTTGGATCTGCCTTAGTGGAATGATGCATCAGGATCACCTGAGAATCCATAACCAATGCAGGATTCAAAAGTAATATTGAGGCTATTGAAAATTTTGATTTGTGTGCTACGAGAGGATTTAGGCTTTTACTGGCATCTGTTAATTCTTTTCTTTCTCATTAATGTGTTAGTTCTGGGGCAGATCTAAAAGCTGTGTAATATCCTTCTAATCTTTGCCTTCCATAAAGTAAGGATATTGAGATCCAGGCTGTGCATGGCAATCCTTGGCATTATTTTTTTGATGGCAAAACAGTCATGTGAAAAGTTACTTTATATTTAACCTCTGTTTCTTTCAGAACTAGGCATTTGATATCTTAAGTCATTTATTCCTTTTGCATGGAGGTACTCTACCTATACTCACTGTTAAAAGAAAAGCTTATCTTTGAGGTTGTTTCTGAACTAACTCAAATTTAAGCACAACAAAGGATGAAAATTATGGGTGAGTGGAAAGCTAGGAGCGGAAAAGAGTAGACGATGTTGGTTTGCTTTTTTCCTTTTTCCTTTTCTCTTTTTTTCAGAGTTCAGAAGTGTTAATGTTTGATATTGTGGCTGTCCTGAATTGTTCTTTTTGCAGTTTGTCAAAAATTTGCTATTCTGGAGTTCAGAGGATCTTGGAGATGTGCAACATTTCAGTAGAGAGATGCATTCACTGTGTCTCTGAAAACTGAATTAGGCATATCTCTAGGCTTCTTTTTGACCTGTGTTTTGGATGGCATCTGATAATGTTTTGCACATCTGTGAATGATGCAAGCAATAAGATACATAATTCTTCTTACTTGAGATTTTTTTCTGAATTAGTTTTAGTCTTAAATTTGTTTCCAAATGTTTCTTCAGAACTTTTTCTAAGTAAACAATATTAATGTATTGATCTGAGTGAGTTCTGATGACTTTTAATTAATTGTTGCTTCATTTCACTTAGGTTCAAGGATCTGCAGGAAATAAAGAGGTTGTTTACCTGTTTCGACTGCAGATCACAGTCGAAGCAGGTAAACATAATACAAAGATCCCCCCCAAGAAAACTTCCAAACCTCAAACCAACAGCCCCAAACCCCACAAAAACTAATTTATATAACATTTGAAAATGTAAGAACATATTCTGACAAATGTGTTGCATAGTTTTAATAACCTTAACCTTATAAGATCTTTTGTGTATATCTATCTTCTGATTTCATCTGCTCTTCTAACTTCTCAGTTGTTTAACGCTTAGGAATATCACTGAGTTGTCATTGGTTATCAGTCATAGTTATTGTTGAACTGTTAATTATTGGGTTTATTAATGAGTACTATTCCTCATGAACAAAAGGGCTAAGAACAACTGATCAAAAGCAAAAAAAAACCAAACCACCCCAGGTTTGACAAGGAATAGCATTATGTGTTAAGAACTGTTTTATACCCTTTCATTCTTCTGTCAAGCTTAGCTTTTACTTTTCTATATAATTTTCTCAGTGTGTTATAAAATTATTAATAAGGTTTCCATTTTAAGTAGTAATTACATTTTCTTGCATAGGGCTGTGCAAAATAAGATGACTTTTACTTATGTAATCATTTAATTTGGTTTCATTTACATTCAGGTAGGTTGCTTAGCACTCCATGACCTGCTTTCTAAGCAGGATTAAATTTTTTAGTCAGGTGCTTAAATTGTCATATACAAATGTCTGCTTGTGTTAATTTGGAAATGAGCTATATAAATACATGGATTGGATTCCCATGGTCTCAAAAAAACCCCTAATTTTATTTTCAGATAGTGCTCCCATTAACATATTTCCAGTAAAGTACTTGTCTTTTCTATAGTTGTATGGCATGTTGGTCCGTGTTCTACTGTATAGTTCACTGTGTGCCCTGTGCTCGATCTTGAAGGTCTTCTATCAGTCACTTTTAGCCTGTTTGTATAGTTGATGATTTCTGTGGTATGTTCAGAGCTCTGTATTTATCTTTGCACCCTGTTCTTTCCATACCACTACTTCATTTTGTCCAGGTTGCTGTGCATTATAATGCCATCTCCAGTGACCTGTAGAGCTTCTTTTAGCTTGTCATTTGTAAATAATAATTGGAATAGATTTTTGCAGAAATCCACTTGATTCATATCCGAAGTTTGATAACGAGTCACTTTTAAATATTAAGGTAGGCTTATCTGCTTAGTGTAATATTAAGGTAGGCATCTGCTTAGTGTAGTTTTAGAAGTTTTTAAGCCTTCTTTATGACAAATGCAGTAAGATGGTTCTGCATTGGTATAGCATGTGTGATGTCTTCTAATTCTTCCTTTCCATGTGGCTTGTTACCCTCTCAAAGGATGAATTTTGGTTGATTTGACATGATTTGTTCTTCACAAAACTGTTGTCCACATCTGGTGTTTTTACCTTGATTGTATCCACAAATTATATAACCTAGTATTTGTTGAACAAATAGTTTTACCTGTGAACAGAAGATAGTCATTAGTCTGTAGTTCTCTGATGAGAGTTCTCATCTGTTTACTTGTTTTGTCCCCTGCTTAAGAGTGGGTATAGAAATACCCTTACAGTCCTTTGGAACATTACCCAGTCTCAAAACAGTTGGGAAAATACATCTTAATTTTTCATTTAAAAAACCCTGTTTAAACATTTGTATTACTCAATATAATTTATAATTAAACAGTAACTAGTGTTTAGGTGTCTAGTACACTAGCCTATTCAATAGACATGTAGTGAGAGTCATTCTCCTAAGGACTCCAAGTTGAAGGTTTTTTGACTATTCATATTGTGTAAATATATAGCTTCAGTGCATTGCAAGCAAAGACCTTGATTTTGGATTTTGTGAAACAGTGTTGTGCTCAGATAACAAGGTAAGCACAAAAGTTGTTAAAACACTGCCAGGAATATAGGTGAACTAGTCTCATGTTGGTGATTTTTTTAGAGTAAGGCATCATGAAATACCTAATGTTTTCTGTGTAGAGATATTTTTGAAGTCAGGGATATGATATATTTTTTACAAATTTGGAAGATCTGTTCAGAAAAATCTGTTAGGAAAATGAATTCCTTACAGATACTTTATTTTGATAATTACCTCTTACCTATAATTTTTCACATCAGCATTTATGTGTTACTCTAAAACAAAAATTCATTGTTTATTTACAGGAGAGAAATGCAACTCTACAAAGCAGAATAAAAGCTTGTTGTTAAGTAGGTGACAAAAGAGTAAATTTAGATTTGATCTTTATCTCCCTCTAGTGACTCATGAGTTTTCTTGTACGTCAGTGATGCCTGGAAGTTGTATTGTCATGAGTGCATATGCCATCACTTGTGTAACTCTTGTGGATTTCTGACCAGAATGTAAAAAGTGTAATATTTAAATCTTTTTTTGCATCAAACAGAGGATTCATTTCTGCTTATTAAAGAAAAAAAGTTACATATTACTTGAATCTTTGGACAAACAGTATAAATCCAGTCAACTGAGTTATTTATAATTGCATATATAAGGAAATCTTAATGTTTCATGTATTGGCTTCTCTGACTTCATAAAAGGTGAACAACTTATAAGTAACTTTAAACCTGGTTAAACTCAAAAGATTTTACTCTTAATATTTAAACCTGATTAAACCTAAGAGTTTAAATCTTAATTTGAATGCTGTGAAAATTGGTTTGTGCATTTGTAGAATACTTGAAGCAAGTCTCTTTACTGTGAACGTACACTTCCATGTTGTTTTCTCAAGACTCTAGAGCCCTCTCATTCTAAATGCAAATGGCATCTTTTTTTTTTTTTGAAGAAATTGCATGTATAGAAAAGAATTTGGATCTCAGCATTTCACTCATTTATTTAATTTTGAAAACACTGTTAAAAAGATTGCATTGGACTTGCATTGATGCTGATCCATGACTAATTGTAGGATTGTACTGGTAGTGCAGTAGAAAGTACTGTTTTATGCTTTAATTTGAAACTGTGAATGGTTTCAGTAGATCCTACCAAGACATTTCAGCATAATTATGTGGATTTACTTTTTTATAAATTAAAATTAATTTCTTACCTCCTTACGTCTTTCAGTGCTTTTGGGAAACAGTATTCTGTTCCATAAACATGCACTTGAAATCTGTCCAATTAATTTCTAGCTTCTTCTGGATATTTTATTAGATACTTTTCTGTAACTGTATATATACCTACCAATTTTAAGATAGTTGCAAGGAAAAGAAACTTGGCAGTATGTTCTTTCAGGCAAGTCATTTCTCTGTGCTTGGTCTCTCACTTAAGGGCTTCTTGGTTACAAGGTCTGCAGCCCCCTTTCAGGATGCTTAAAAGAACCCCAAATTTTCTAGCACTCACAAGATTTTCCTTTTTTGCAGGGCTTCTTTTGCTGGGCATCTGGCAGGGATTCTCGTTGGATTGATGTACACAAGGGGACCTCTGAAGAAGATTATGGAAGCCTGTGCAGGTATATAATTTTGTCCAGTTTATAAAATCTATGTTAGAGACACTTTTATTCTTAAAATTCAGAAAGCCTTGCATGCAGAAATCCAGGCCATTCCATTAAGTTTTTAGGCAACTTGGGTTTTATGTCTGATTATTTGATAGGTTGAGTACTTTATTCATGACTATGCCATCAAGTTGACCATGGGTATGGTGTTTGTACAGTGCAAAATTATTTGTACAAATATGTATGCTCTTCACAGGAGGTTTTATCACAGTGATGATACAGTCTGTAAGTCATGTGTGTTTAGAAGTTTTAAGTGGACAAATAGAGATCGAAGCATCAGATTTCCTACCCTACTGGACCGCACAGGTGTCAAAGTCTTGCATGAGTTTAATGTTAATATTGCATGTTTCTGTGGCTATCTGATGACTGCTAGGACAGTCAACCATCAGATCATGCTGCTTAGGGATGTTCCTCATCCTTGGATGTTTTTAAGACTTAATGTCTTCATCCTTGGATGGTTTTAAGACTTAATAAGATAAAGCCCTGACTGAGTAACCTGATCTCATAGCTAACCCTGCTCTCAGTAGAGTTGGACTAGGAACCTTCTGAGGTCCCTTCCAAACTATTCTAGGATTCTGTGATAAAATCCATGGTACTGCTAGTGAAACATGCTATGGAGATCCTGTTGTGTGACTTAAGACCTGGAGGAAGGAGTGTACTAGTACACAGGTCTTTATCTTCTCTGGTGGATGAGAGCAGAAATAGTACAATGTTATTCCAGTCCTCAGTTTTCTGTGCATTAAACCATTTTTATCAATGAACAGTCTCAGTGCAGAAATTATCCATTATATATTCTGGAGAACATTGGTAGGTTGCTTTCCATACTTTTAGTCTACATGAGTATGTTGCTTAAACATGGCACATTACTGTAAAATCTGGAACAGCATACAGGCTTACCAATACTATATGCCCTCACTAATGCTAAAAAAATTGATAGATACTCATGGTTTCATGTTTGTGTCTGATGAAACTAGACTAGAAAGAAAGAGTATTTTAAACTTAATTTTTGTATTTTATAAAGGCAGGTGTGATTATTTTATTCTAATAGTACATGTGTTATATTTAGGTGGAATTTTTTCAATGTCTGACCCTGCCAGGCCAAGGGATTACTATTCAGGTAAGTACTCTCACCTACTTACCTAAACACTCCAGCTTCAAAAGAATAATTTTTGTTAATGATAGAAAGCCTATAGAGGAGCTAGTTAAATGGAAACATACATAAGATACAGAATATTCTGTGCATATGTATACATGCTAAGCATACTATTTTGGGCACGTCTCACATTTCCTTTTTAGGGAACAGTGGATGTATTTTGTAGAAGAGGCTTTAAACATGGAATTAAGTTAATGACTTCATAAAATGCTACCCAGGGGAAATACCACCTCTTTTGCAGAAGGTGTAGTGCTGGGGGGGGGGAAGGGGGAATTGTGTCTAGTGCAAGCAACCTGCTGAACCTTGCTAAATCTGCCCTGATCTGGCAAATTTATCTGTTCCATTCTAGGCCTTGCCCCACCCACCAGGGAACGTCTTCCTTTGAACACTTTTTGTAAACCATGTAATTTATATGGAAAAATTTACTCCTCGCCAGAATAAATTTAGGCTTTCTACACAGTATATAGATGAATAGTTGGAATACTGACACACTTTGAATGTAGCACGTTTGATTCTCTTCTTATGTAGGTGGAATCATTATATGTGGAGTATATAGAAATAATAGGTGGAGGCCTTGTCTAGGAGGAACAGGAGAGGAGCCAGCTGTGAGAGGGGCTGTGTGTTGGATCAAAGCTAAGGCATGTGTAGCCTTGAGTATGTTATCTCCTGCAGTGATTTTTTACTCTTTCCTAACCACCTGCTGTAAGAACAAGACAAATATGTAGTGATAACTCCCTCAAGTATTTGCCACTGTGCAGTGTCTTCTGGCTTAAGATGTTCTCAGCAGCAAGTTCTGTGGAGGAATTTTGCCTTTAATAGCCTGTGGTAGATTCTTCTTTTATGAATTTGTCAAAAGCTCTTTGAATCGGCATGGACTCTCTTAACACCTACATCATCACAGAAGAATTACTTCACAGTTTACTTTCTGGTGTAGTATCTGTCATTTTTGTTTGCTTTGCACCTGCTAGCCGCTAATTTTGTTTGGTGCTCATTATTCCTTCTCTGGCAAGGGAAACTAAAAGAATCTAAACCTTCATTCTTCAGGTACTTATTCTTTATGGTTTTATAGAATTGAATCCTTGACTCACCATAGTCATCTCTTTTTTTTCTCTGGTTGAAAAGTTATCTATATGGGTACTTAAACAAAAAATATTTTATATGTTTGATCATTCCCTGCTGCTTAGTCAAGCGGGAGCTTTTCTTTTTTTATACTCTTTAATAAGCAAAATGTGCTTACTCAAACCACAGTGAGCCAAGGTGAGCACTGGTTTTATTTTCCATGGTGGATTTTGTCTTCCATTGTCTACCTCCAATTTCATTATAATGAAATCAATTAAATAATTAAATAATTCCCACAAGTGAGTTTAAGCCCTTGAGTATTTTTGAAGCACTTGTTTTGTACTTCCTGACCAAAAGATATTGACCTACTTCCCTTACCAACAGCAACAAGGATTGTCATAACTTAAATTTACCCAGGATTTCCATTATTCTCATTCTCAAATAAAAAAACACTTGATCTAAAGGCTAGTAATGAAATAAAACAAAATTAATATTTTGAAATGAAGCGAGATGTGAACATATCCTGTGTAGAGGGCACAAGCTCCGTGTTTCCATGACTGGCAGTGTCAGCCCAGCTGAAGATGTTCACCTACATACATGCTCTGTTCAGTCTGTCAGCGCCTGGGTGTGCTGCTTGCATTGCTCTGTATTCCATGTTTATAGATACTAAATTTTCCCTCAGTATCCCAGTACAGCAGGGTGAATGGGAACTCTAAAAAATTTATATTGGCAAAGGGACTTTAATGGCTAATGAAGATAAGAATTTATACTTGACATTTAAACTCCATAATCTACTGTGGAAACACGAGCTGCTTGGAACTTGGGTGGGTGTAAAAGACCACCCCTTGTGATATAGGAGCAGGCTGTGAATAGCCTTTTAATTTGCAATATGTCTGGCATCTGAGAAAAAAACCCCAAACTTCTGTATGCTGACACCAAGGAAGTCTGTAGCTTTTTGCATGTCTTTGAGCAGTCCCCAAAATAGCCATGCTGTTGTTTTGAGGTTTTGTGGCAAAAGGAGTGTAATGGAGAGGGTTAACCTGAACTATCTTGTCTTCCAAGTTTGGCTTGAGATGTAACTAAAATTTTGGTGGTATTTTTTGGTTTGGTTTGGGTTTTTTTTGGTGGGTTGTTTTTTTGTGTGCATTTGTTTTATTTTTGTACTAAATTAATTTCTCTAAAATGACTTACAAGTGCAGTTAAAGAAAAGCGTATTTATGGTGATTCCTTGTGTACATAGTTTGTAGTTGTCTTTCATCCTATTTAAGTGGTTATGGAAGATTTAACCTTTTGCCTGATGTATAATACATGTAAAAAATGTGGCCATCTGTGAATTAGGAAAATTCTCTTTGGTGTCATGAGCTAATCCCACATTGCTTGTTTGATTTTTTTTTTTTTCCCTTTTTCCCATTTGCTGATATTGCTGATTTATTAGTATTTGCCTTTAAATACCAATTTAAATAGAAAAGTAGACTTATGATCAGGACAGACTTCGTAAAACTACAAGCAAAGGGCTTTATAAGAAAAAGTTTTAAAGTGTAGTTTTAACATGTTTAGCATTTAGTAACTTTGTTGTTTTCTCTAAGTGCACTTTGTGAATAAAGTATTAGGACATTTATTTTGATAATTGGAATACCAGCTGTAACAGAAGAGATTAGGGCAAACTGAGCACTTATAACTCTATGACACAACAATTAGAAAAAATGTTTCATGCATCTTTTTCCTGTTGTTTTAATTTCTCCTGTTACAAAGGTCTGGCTTTGTAAATTAGAAATTGCTTCATGGTTTTTATTGTACAAGTAATGGAATTCTAGTATTTTTGTCTTTTACAAGCTAAAATAATCTGTAGAAGAAAGATAACATAAAGGTGATACCTCATTCCACACTGTCCTACAGAGTAGCAGCAGTTTATTTGCTTTATTTTGTATTCATTTTACAGACTATTATGGCTATTCAAGTTATCAGTACGGAGGGCCAAGGAACTATTATGATTATACAGGTGGGCTTACTGAAGAAGAGCAGCTTGAGAGGGCAGTGCTAAACAGTCTTACTGAAAGAGGTAGGAATTTTATTGCATTTTACATGTTATGATTCATACTACGGGGAAAGGGAAGACGGATTGCTCATTATTTTCATTATTTTGGACAAGCCTTTGGAAACAGATGAAATTTTCCTGGTAGAATTTTTGAAGACTGCAATGTGAGGATGCAGTATCATTTTCTTGGCATAATTGTGTTTGATCATAATTGCTTACTGTTTCTTTACCTTGCTACTGTTGTAGCAAAGTAGCTTTTATAAAAAACAGAAACAAACAAACAACGACAAAAAAAAAAACCCACACAAAAAATATCTTGCAATGCTCTAAAAAGTAGTGTGAAGTTGTATAATAGAAAAACTGATGTTGCCAATATTTAAACTTTGTGTGTATGTTTTTGCTTATATAGAAATTTAATTGACAAGCACTGTACTCATTTCTTACTCTTCACACTCTTTTTCTACCATAAGGGAAGCTTATATTCTATCTGGCTGAAAGACCTAAAATAATAATAAAAAAACCCCAGAGTAATGTTTAAAAATAAAAATGGCCTTTGTTTTTAACTGAAAGGTATTAATGAAATCAGTATAAAATACACTCATTAGGATATATTTTATCTTTTTATAATGCAAGTGCACTTACAATGCAAGGGAACAAATACTTTGTAGAATTTGTTTTCCACTTTCTAAAAACTTCAGGACTGGAAGGAAAAATCCCATTTAATAGGACTGGTGGCACATTATTAAATTGGCTTGTACAAAATGTGCATCATACAGTTATGCACATTTTTTGTATTGAAGTGATAAAGGAGAGAAATTAATATACTATATGCTGTGTGGAATTGAGATAGTTTTTCATATCAAACATTGTTCCCTCTTTAATTTGTTGTGTGTCAATATGGATTCTTATGTGCTCCTTAACTTAAGAAATCAAGATTTCTTGTAAACTTGGTGAAGCTGTAACATCTTAATTGTAATAACCTGACAATAATTCATTAATGTCAGCCTCCTCTTTCATAATCTTGGTACTCTGTCCTCCTGGGTGCAAGGAAGTATTGACTGATTTGGAAAAAGATACAGAAGCCTCTACTTGTAACAACAACCCTTAAAATGTGGAGCACCATTTATAAATCTCCACTCAGAAATTTGATGTACACCACTGTTAATACTGTCAGAGACATACCAGACAAAATATGAAATGAGTATCTTGACAGGTCATCATTTTTACTATCACACCTTCTATGATCATATTTTTATTACAAATAATGTCTTGTTATCTGGAAGATGGTTTTAAAAAGTCAGCAGATGAAGTAAGGTTGTGAATAGGAAAAGGCTTTTCCAGCTTGAGAAATTCATTAACATATATTTTTTAAAGTAAATGCAGCTTTTTGCTTTATTAAGTTCACATCCATTGTAAGTGTAACTTGGGAGGCAGAAGTACAAACTTTTTTTTTTTTTGGGGGGGGGGGGGGAAGAGAGAGCAAGTGATCTTTTTCCTTTATCTTATTTTTTGCCTTCACCTTTATTCTTTAAACGTAGTTCTTTCTACGTGTCCCTCAACACTGTGAAGCTAGAAACATAAAAAGTAATTCCTACAGCAAGATCGTTACTGTGGTTTATTTGTTCTAGAAAAGATTGCAATCTGAGCAGTCCCATTTCAATCAACTGTACTTAAGAACCTGGTGAGAATCTCAGCTTTCAAATAAACCAGGCAAGCAGCATTGACTCCATCCTGTTTGTTGGTAGAAAATAATGAGTTATTGTCTATGCTCTTAGGAATATTTAAAAATAAACAAGGTCGTATTGATATGTTATCCTGTGTGATTTTGAGAAGGAGTGTGTCTAAAATGGGCTTTATTGTAAGGGGTACTTTTAATTTTACTGTAATTTTGTACAAGGCATTTTATATGATTTTTAACATTGAGAAAAAAAATTTCAAAGCTTTTAATATTAAGAGTTTTGAAGTGTTATCTGCAAGAATAGGCCATGCTTGTGGTATTTTTGAAGCTATCAAGGAAACAAAATACAAATAGCAATGAGAAATAATTACATAGTATACATTTTAAAGGCTTTTGTGTATTAGTGTGGAACTACTGCAGCTTTCATTTGCAACCATACATAATCAACATCACTCTACAGGTAAGTAATTTTTGTCTGCTTGTTGTTTTTTGACAAAGATGAATTTTTGAGTGAGCAATATATGCTCACTTGGTGAATGCCCTTTGATGAAACATGAGATAGAATTTAAATAGCATCGCTTTCTCACTGGTAAATAACTGTGACACATAACCAGGTCCCATTTTTACCTTCAGTTTGTGATATCAGCTTTTCGTAACACTATAGTACTGTTTGTTTTCAGTGTTAAGAATTTTGAAGTCTCAGGTAAGTGAAGAGTGAAAATGTATCATTGTATATTGCTTCAAATATATAGAGATGTTATCAGGGATTGCACAGGAGTCCTTTGATTTTGTGCCTTTCCTACCTGCTGGAGCACTTCAGTTTGCATAAGACTTTAGAGCTGTACTCTTAAAATATTTCCTTAAGCAAGCTGTTTAAATGTTAATCTTGCCTATAGGCAGGTGCCTTATTTCACAAAGTGAGCAATATAAAGCATGTACTGGATCATACCTGGTTTAGTGGCACAAAGGATGTGATGAAATTTACTGTACTAATGACTAATTAGGATATTCTTTCCTGTTGGTTAGTTTCAGAAATAATGAGTTTGAGCACTGTCCTTTGAAAATGAAACCTTCTTCCCTAAAGCATGCCATTCACAGTTGCTTGCTATTACATGGATGATGAAACAAGTATTTAATATGAATAAAAAATACATCAAATAATAGAAAAATAAATGGATGTAAAAAGCAGGTATCAGAATCAAAATTTAGGGTGCTCTTTGTTTTTAATAATTTCCTTTTTTACCCAACTGTGACATTTAAATCATCACAGTTGCCTTGTAGCTTGGACAAAAAAGTACCATTGTAATTTTGACTTAATTCCCCCACCTACTCTTTTGTTGGAAAAATGCATTTATTACAGTTTATAGACCACAAAAATGTACCATTATGGATTTGGAATGTTGATCCATTTCTATAAGTTGTGTTAGTATCCTGCTAAGCTGTTAAGACAATCAGTGGCATAATATAAAATTCCCTGGTTTCAGTTGTTCACAACTGAAAACTAGTATGTATTAAGAAATGCATAAAATTTATGATCAGTAGTTATTCTTCTGTAATCTCATGTATGGGTTATCTAAACCCACTTTAAGGCCACTGCAAATCTGTTTATTCCACATTCAAGCATTCTTGAACTGCAGTTCTATTTTTGTGCTCTATCTGGAAAATTTATAATAATAGCATCTAATGCAACAAAGGAAATTTCTAGGTATGTCTGAGATTTATGTAGGTGTTAGTTTTAATACTGTCAAACTGTCATGATGATTTAGGTCCATTTAGGAAAACTTAACTGTTTATTTTCTTTCGACTCCCAGTTTTAGACATTCAAAGATGTTCAAATATTCAAACAAAAATCTTTTAAACAGCACTATTTTTTTTTCCAAAGGTGCTTTGTGGGTGTGTGGGTTTTTTTTTTTTTTTGTTTTGGTTGGTTGGTTTCGGTTTTTTGTTTTGTGGTGAATTTTTGGGTATTTTTTGTTTGGTTTGTTTTGTTTAATGTAATTCTTAGCATTCTTAGTCTCCTATTTCTGTATTGGTTGCAAATTACAGTAATTCTCCCCTTTAAGACAGGAAAATAATTTTGGATTTGATATTTAAGATACATGGTTTTCCTGTGAAGTTAAAATATATGGGTGTAATTTTTGCTTAGTATATTAGTTTTGGGGTTAGTTTATATCTTTTTTTTTTTTCTTTTTGCTAGTGTTAGCAGCTGTCCTTAAAGTAACCCCAGTATAGAGAGTATACAGTATCTGCTGTTTACTTGCTGTTCTACTCAGAAAAAATATCTTGATTAGTGTAGGATGTGGATTTGGATTTTTCTTATGGTGGGTGTTGGTATTTCTTCAGGGTGGAGCTTGTGTCTGTCTTTCAGTTTCAATAATGTTAAGAATTCCATGCAGGATCATGTCTGCACAAAGGAATTTTCCTCTTTTTCTTGAGACTAAGTTCTTCTTCTGAACATGCAGGTGGTAGTCTTTATAGTTTGTGATTAAAGAGAAATACATATATAGTTATTTCTCTTATATTTTATGAGACTGTCTATAAATACGTTTCTCTACTTCTAATTTAAAACAAAACAAAAAAAACCCCATCCACTCGTCGTTTTTTAGATGGCCAAGGATGGGTTAGCCATAGGTACATTAGTAGTTAGAAAATACCAAGGCATCTGCCTTATCTATTTGAAATTTTGAAGGTTCACACTTATGTTATCTTCTACTGAGACTGGACTTTTGATTAGTAGTCCATTAAATCTGCCAAATCCATGGAAGTTTGTAATAAAAATCAAACTTACGTGATAAGACTATAGAGAAATGCTGTATAATTCATTTCTTTTTCCAATCTGTATTGTTTTTACTTTCTGCAATTGTGGGAATGCCAGTCATTGCATTTAACTATAAAGGTTTTCTGTACAAGTGTCTTAAAATAGATTATATGCTCAAATATGCAGCGTTTGGTGTCAGATTTAAATACATTTCAGAAAGTCATATGCTAGGACTTGCATCTGATTCTCAAGGCTTTTTGGAAAAATGCTTTCACCCCTGAGTAGAGCTCTTGTTCTAAATACCTTTCTAAATTCACAGCTGTGCTCTGTGGTCCTGATCACGAGCACTTTCTTTAGGCAAATTTCCAGAATATTAAATCAGAAAATTTTTCAACAAATGCTTAAGTAGCAGACCACTTGCAATAAGGATAGCATGAGTTCTGTTATAAATGGTTAATGAATGTGTATAGCAATATATTTCTGCCTGTCTTTTCATAAAAACAGTAATTGATGTAGGATTCACTCACGTCTTAAATTTTGTGTGTTTTAGTGAGGGGCTTGGAGAATGTTTTGTTTAGCTTTCAAGCAGCGCTAGTTTGTCTCAGATACTAAAGTGCAGATAATACTGTTTAGGACCAGTTGTACTTGGTTTGGGAAGAGATGCAGGGGTACAGGGGTACTTGATACAGTTTTGTTCAGTGTTGATAGTGTATTCAAAAGTTTTAAGTTGTGTAAAGGCTTCTAAAGAATTAGAACTGGGGAAATCAGTTTCTCCTTTTATTTTCACTGTCTTCCTCTTGTCCTGAATGCTACACCTTTTTCTTCATTTCTTCTGTCTTCAGGATTATTATCACATGTGAATCCATACAGACCATTTGGCATTCTTGTAGGAGAGGCATGATTTCCTTTCAGGAGCAGCGTGTGGAGAGCATTCCTTCCAGTGTCTGGAGGAGAATGTACGAATGTAAGAATGCCTTTGGCGGATGAATCAACACTAAAAAATTTGCAAACTGCTAATGTGGACCTCAGTAGTTTTATTTTTATTTGCCTTTTCTACTTTCCTGTGCATCGTTTTCCTCCTGCCTTTGAACCACCACTACATACAGAAGGGAACAAGGTCAGCATTGTTTTGGTAAATTGAAAGAGCTGTTTTCTCTTAAAATATTATTAACAGAAACTGGGTTATAGTCCAGTGTACTTAAAAGTTGGTTATGCAAATGAATGAGACTGTGTTCCCCATTTCTCTAATGTGCCTTTCCTTAAAAAATCCTGTCGCTGTAAAGAATAATGCCTAAGGATTTGGGCTTCCATGGCTGCAGCATTCCCAAGTTGTTAGAGGAATAAAAAGACAGACAATAATTAAAAGTAGGGCAACATTCTATGTGAGTGATAACGTGTTTGAAGTTACGATGAAAGTGAAAAATTATGAAAATGGAAAATATTGAAGCATTGTGACAGTAGTACATGGGGAACAGTTTAGAACATAATTTGAGATTCAGCTTGACACCCTAAACTAGCAGGCCTTTCAAGGCTGTTTTGTTTGTGTGTTGTCCTAGTATTTGCTTCTGATTTGCCCTGGATTATAGTACTATGCTGAGATTGCTATATTCGGTATTTAACATTCTGGATGTTCTGGCTCTCTTTTGCAGTGCAGCACATCTTTCATTCTTTCTATCAAATGCTTGGTAGTATATTGGGTATTTTTGGAATCGCTGCCTGAAGGGTTAACTTCCTTTGGTCTTTGGCACCAAGCTGGCAGTGTCATAACTGTTCTTGGGTTTTGATTATTGCTACAAAAGATTTTGAGAGAGGAATTAATGATTTTATTTGCAATAAAAATGTTTATAGTACTGACATAAGATATTTATTCAGCTAAAATGTGTACAGAATGCTGGTTTCTTTATTTTTCTCCCTGTGACTTCCAAGGTAAACGCTTCTGAAGGTACTGCCAGTGCAGCTGTGTTTTGGATGGTTTCCTTCTTGCTGAAGTTTCAACTGCTAAAGACAATTGTAATAGGAAGAAAATATGTCATTAAAGAAATAGTTAAATCTTTGACTGTAGCTTGAGGTCTATGCACATCTATGATAAAATCATGGTTTGCAAGTGGAGGTAGAGGCTGTTCCTTGTGGTTTTTATCCAGGACTCAGTGATACAAACGGGACTCTCTCCACCAGCTTCAGTGGCCTATGGACTTTTAATGTTTTATTTCTTTTTGGGGTTTGATTTGTTGGTTTTTTTTTTTTTTTTTTTTTTTTTGTTTTTTTTTTTGGTTT
>JBAFWW010047106.1:0-14219 GCA_036873685.1 Agapornis canus | reverse complement strand
AACAGCTTCTGCCTCAGAGCTCAGCTCAGGCTCCCCTGTTCTGGCAGGTTCAAGCTATCCCCAGTTGGCTGCAAGTCCCAGCCAAATGTTTAACTTAATACAAGGCGCTGTGTTAATAACTAATAGCTCTTGTTCCCATAGTGCTAGATGAGCAGGCTGAGGTGGACTTCCTTTCTCTTTACATTCTTGCTGGAGACACACACTGTCTAGCAAGGTTTCACAGTGCCATCTGACCTTTGATACGGGGGGGGGAGCAGAGATTTGACAGTTCATGGTGCAGGGGTGGATGCAGTGGTCTCTCTGCTTCCATGTGCTGAAAAAGTGCATTTTCTTTCTTGCAGATTGGACTGGCTAAAGACGACCAGCTGAAAGTCCATGGGTTTTAAGTGCCTGTGGGTCACTGAAGCTTTATGCAAGAAGATTTCCTTACCATGAAATTCCCATCTGTCCCCTGTCATAAGTTTAAAACCAGCCGGTTTGTGTAATGTAACGATCTTGGGTCCACTGTTCAGTCTGGACTAGTGTATTTCAGTGATGTAATAAACTGACCACAGCCCCATGCTATCTCGTCTTGCTGTCCCTCATTTCACAGAGGTAAATGGGGAGTTGGGCCTGCTCCAGCCTGAAGCCAAAAGTATCCCGATGTTCCAAGCTAAGCCAAGGGACTGGGCCTGTCAGTCTGGAGACTGCCTGAATCGCTCCTCTGTTTGGCTGCTCCTCCATTCCGATGGATGGGAATCCTTGCCATGCCTGCTGCGGTCCCACACGGAGCGAGGCACCAAGCGTGAGCTGTGACATGGTGCGGGGAGATCGCGCCTTCCCTCCGGGCAGCGCTGGCTCCTGGTGGCAGAGGCATTTGGGGAAGCTTTAAGTCAGAACAAGAGGAGTCACAGAAGAGCGACTGGATGCCTGCGGTCCCAGCCAGGCAGGTGCTGGTACCCTGCAAGCACCAAGGTACCCGGGTAGTGCACCCAAAGGAGCTGTTGCTTGGGGTTAAACTGACAAGGGATCAGATTTGGACTAATGTAATGAGTATCCTTGTAGGTAGAGCTGTAGAGCTTGTGTGTTACTAGCAACCCCTGCCTAATGCCCTGTGAAGTAACAGATTCCTGGTTTCTCTTTTAATGGTTTATGTAATGTATTTAAAGTCTTATTTAAATAAAACTGGTTTTCAAAAGCAGTTGTTTGCTGGATTCCCTCACTGGAGCCAGGTGAGCAGCAATGCTGGCTCTCTGCTTGGCAGCTCAGTGGACTTCCCTCTTGCTGCAGGGAGCAGTGCTGGGGTCCTGGGGGTGTTTCCTTTGGGAAGGGGAGCACCCTGGGTGCTGTGCCTCCTGTGGGGATTCATTCCCCCCCGCTGCAAGGGCACCAGGTCTGCTTGTGATGGGCACTTGTACTTCCAGCAGTCATAAACTACTGCAGTGAAGGCCAGGGGCTTTGGGAAGGCCACTTACCCCTTGCGTGGTGGCAGAAATGGGGACCTGCTGGGAGCAGCTTTGTTACCGCTTGTCAGCTTTTGAAGAACTGAGTTGTGTTTGTTCACTGCCTGCAGTGATCCTGGTTTTCCAGTTCTGCTCCATGTGCTGCAGTGCAGCACCAGGTTCACCTCACGCCCTTTACTTTCCTAAGAGACTTTGCTCTTGGAAACAGAGTTGCCACAATTACGCAAAGCTCCTCTGAATACACTGAGGAAGGAGGTGACCTGGAGCCCTGCCTGCACCGCCTGCCTGCTGTGCTGTGTGTAGGTGCCAGCAGCCTGACCTCCAGGAATTCCACTTCCTTGCCTGCACCTGCGTGCATCGAGCGGGGCTCTCCCGGGCTTCCAGATGCAAGAGGGAGCCATCAACTCAACCCAGTGTGGCCCAAGAGAGCCGGACCCAGCTGGGCAGTGGCAAGGGTGCTGCCACCACCCTGTTTCCCTGGGCCCATGCTGTGAGGGTGCAGCCGGGGCTGGGAGAAGGGAGCAGCCCCCCGGGGTCAGGCTGCAGGCTTGCGTCAAGGCGCTGCTGGAGGAAGCAGCCGCTGCGGCCCGGTGACCCTGACGGCTCATTTGGCCCAGATTGCGCCATTAGAACCCAGATATTGCAAACCAATTTGTTTGTTCCTTGTAAAAACTGCTCCTTGGAGCGAGGAATCGATCGCGCGGGGCTGGGGCGCCGCTGCCTTCCTGCCCATTCAAAACCCATTTGTTTTGGGGTTGTTTGAGGAGCGCCGATACCGGCACGGCGAGCGCTGGCAGTGAAGAGTCCCCGGTTCCTCGCTCCACGGAAGTGTTATTGAAGGAGGGAGACAAATGTTCTCCACAAATCGATGAGGGTAAATGGGGGCCAGGGGAACTGTCGATATTGGAAGACAGAGCTGGTGGCAGCAGATAGGGCTGGGTACGGGATGCAGGGGTGATGCGTTACCGAGCCCTGGGGTGTCCCCACAGACACAGGTAATGAGCAGTGAGCACCCATCCCAGAGCACCCCAAAGCATTTTGGGGTAACAGGAGAGATAAAGGCTGCAGAAAGGGGCCTCTCTGCAGCATGTGGCTGAGCACAGCAGTTCCCTGCAGCACATCTGGCCAGCTGGGACTGCACCAAGGCCAAGGGCTGGAGGCGGGGGTACACCTGCATATACAGACAGCTGCATCTACTCCTTTGGACTGCAACTAGTTATGTATCCATCTACATGCATAAATACCTACATATATGTGGTGCATCTGTGTATATATAGCACTCTATGTATGTATATGTAAGACTCTGTATCTAAGCATTTCTAAGTATATATGTATACATATGGGGTGTGCACGTTTAGCTAGATAGCTACCTATACTTTTCTGTACACATATGTGCAATTCAAGCCAAGTAGCCCGTAGCTTGCTCCACTGAGACTCTTATTTCTGTATGTCCTGTAGCTACATATGAAAATCCCTGTCTATATACAGATACACTATACTTACAGCTATATATGTGCATGTATAGCTCTGTATGTATATGGGGGGGGTGTCTGTGTATATGGCTGTATCACTATCAAGCTCTGCATTCATGTGTATATATTTACATGTGTATGCATGTTAGCCATGTGTGTTTCTATATACACACGTCTATAGCTACAGCTATACCTATATATGTTTATATATGTCTGCACACATACATAGCTCTGGGTGTGTGGACATTGATCTATTTCATACAGATGTGTCTATGAAATACAAAGCTGCAGATAGAGGGGTAGGGATAAAGAGCTGGGCATTCATACACGTATACAGCCAACCACGGCCAGCTACCTCCTGTCGTCTCCCTATAGAGATATATGCAGGCACACATACATGTATGTGTATACACACGGGCACCCTCCATGTGCGTCCATCCCAGGGCTCTGCGGGTGGGTTCGGAGCCGCCCCCGGGTGGGGCAGCAGCGGTGCCTTTAAAAGCAGGGCTGAGCCCTGGGTTGAGGCACGGCTGAGCCCGGAGCCAGCAGGTGAGGCCCAAGGGCTGGGAACGGGGATGGACGTGGGGACCAGAGGGGAGGGATGGAGGGGATGCGGGGACCGGCCGAGCTCCTGCTGCCTGCCTGGCCGTGTTCAGGGAGCTCTGGGCAACTCTTGGTTGTGTGGTTTAGTTTTAGGTAACCCTGTGAGGCACAAGGAGTTAGGCTCAATCCTCATGGCTCCCTTCCAGCTTGAAGGGCTCCCTTCCCTTGCCCATTCTAGGGCACCTGGGGATTAACCAGGAGATGGGGATGGAGAAGACTTGGAGGCCACTGGGCGGGAGGGATGGAGAAGACCTGGGGGCCAGCCAGGAGGGACGGAGGGGACCTGGGGACCCGCTGGGATGGACAGAGAAGGGATTTGCGAACTGTTCATGTCCTGGGGATGAGCTCCCTGCATCGGTCACCGCTCGCCACAGGCTGAGCATGTTCCCCCTATCCCATGGCCACAGCCCCTCTGCTCCCCTTCCCTGCTCAGTCTCTCCACAGCCATGAAGGTGAAGGTTTGCATCGGCCTCATCCTCACCATCGCAGGCACCGCCTGCCTGTGCCGGCCTGCAGCAGAGGCCCCAGGCGCTGGGGGGGATCCCCCCCGGCCCCCAGGCAGCCTGGTCCGGCGGGACTGGCCAGAGCCCCTGTCCCAGGAGCAGAAGCACCTCATCTCCAGGTTCCTGCCCCACATCTTCACAGGTACCGGGAGGTGCAGGGGGGCAGCTCTAGGGGGAGGCTCCGTAAGGCACAGCCCAGCACGGCTGTGCCAGCCCACAGCCATAACCCCACCGGCCTTGCCTCAGCAGAGCTGGGTGACCACAAGGGCTATGAGGGGATGGAGGATCTGCACGACCTCTACTACCCTGACTGGATGGACTTCGGCCGCCGCAGCGCTGAGGACTCGATCGATGCCGTGTAGTGGCTGCGCGGTGCAGAGCACCAGCACACTCAATGCACGTCCCTTCCTGCAATAAAGCCTTGGCACTACAGGTGCTGCTGGTCACGTCTTTGCTGAGAGGAGCTGGGTGGGGGGAGATGGACAGTGGGATTCATCCCCAGCCCCAGCAGGAAGCACAGGGCAGGTCCCACACAGCAGCAGACACAGCACACAGGAGCTGCTCCGTGACTTCACGTTTATTTGACAGGGACAGGACTTGGGGTGAGGGATGTGGCTGCGGGAACAGCAGCTACACCCCAAGAAACACTGACTGCAGGTGACCCCTGAGCCAGGGGTGCTGCTGCAGGTCTGAGCATCCCGCCGCAGGTAAGGGGGGTGCGGCCGGAGGATCCCTGGGCGGGACGGGTCCTGGCGCTGCCGATCTCAGTGCGCCCACCCCCACCCCCTGCCCTCCCCACCCGAGCCCTGGTTCCGTTGTCAACTTTCAGTGCGTGGCGGTGGATCCGTGTCCGCAGGCGAGCCGCTCTCACCGGAGTCGGTGGGTGCAGCCGGGGCCGGGGGGCAGCACTAGTACAGGGGGAGCCGTTCACTGGGCGAGGCGCTTCGCGGAGAAAGCGGTCCTTGCCCCATTCCTGCTGCCTTTTCTGCAGATTCCAGGTACGGGTTAAGGTGGTGAACCGCTTTTTAAGCAGGGGTAAGTCTGACCTGAGGCACCGGCTCTGAGCAGCTATGTATGATAGCCTACGATTAAATCCAAGTCCTGGCACGCAGTTTTCTCCCTAACGCTAACGAAATGACATTATGCTTTTTGAGGATGTAAATGTCACTGGAAAACAATAGGTAGTGTATGTTTAAGGTAGGTAGAGTGTATTGAAGGTAGTGATGGAACAGTGCTTTGGGCTGTGCATGTCAACCGTAGGTCTCAAAGCTCTCTGGACGTCGTTAGCCTGACTCGCTCCTGTTTTTCCCAAGGCAGCATCTCCGCTCGCAGCAGCGCCGGGTGCTCCGAGCCAGCAGCGCAGACCGCTGTTAGCTTTTTCCTAGCCGCTTCTGTTTGTTTAGCTTGAATGTAAAGGGTCAAATGCCGGTATAAATGACATTTGGCACAGCTGATTTGAAGCTAGGGGTTTTCTTTAGAGCAATGTGAAGTTAGGATGCCAACTGTTTTCACAAAGAATTGGGTAAAAACTTCCAAGCTTGCAGAAAATAACATTTCTTCTCAAAACCTGTAAAATAAACTTTATCAGTCTGAAATAGTGAAGAAAGGCAAAACCCAGCTGCTGGAGCTGCTATTATTTCTTTTTTGTTGCAAAATAGGAATGGGCTGAATATTTGTTTGGCTGCTCCTTGGTGACTGGAAATAGAAAAGATTAATGAGAGATTAAGACATGCTTAGAATTACGTAGAGGGAAGCAAGAGGTAAAGATTATTTTAACTGGTTGATGGCTACTGACTTTGAGGAAAGAGACAAGGGCTTAAGGTTTGTATTGTTTTTCAGGTATTCTCTTAATTTTCCTCTGCTGTGCCCTTGGTGGATAGCATTGTCTGATTCCTGGTGATCTTGGTGTTCTGCATTCATCGGTAAAACCATGCAAAAGTGCTAAGGCTAATGAGAGTTAAAAAAATTGCTGTGACTTGAAAAATGATACTTTATCTTCTGTTTGTTTTTTTTTTTTCTTTAACTAGGCCTGTTACTACAAATGCTTTAGGATATTTTTTTTTTTTAAATATAAAAAGTGGTTTTGGAAGGCATTAAACTGAGAGTGTGTAATATGGCATAAATTTGGATTTCCCTGGGGTTAGTTTTTTGAGGTTTAGCAGTGATTTCTCCACCAAATCAGTATTCTAAGAAACAAAGCGTGTGCTGTATCTTTCTCCCCTTGTGCTCATGCCCGAATGATTAGTGTTTGCAAGTTCCTGAAGGTGCGCTCTGGGAAGATGCTGATGCTGCTAGAATAGGGTGGAAAGATAGCGTCTCCTGTTTGACTGCGGATAAGCTTTAAGAAAATGCAAGTGGAAATAGTGCCTTTCAGGCACAAATGAGGACTGGGGGGGAGGACATAAGCCTATGTGATTCTGGGGTTTTGTCTGTTAACACCTGCCTCCCACCTACCCTAGAACAAACTGATTCTTCCTGAGCCATCATGAAGAAGGGAGGTGACGTATCCTTTCCCACCATCTCTACCCTCAAGAACGCTATTCCTTGCAAAGAGCAAGTTGTAAAAATGTCCTTTATCAGCTACAGCAGAAGGTTATGGCCAGTTTATATTTGGACATGTGCAGAATCAGGTTGAGTTACTTTCCTTCTAATGTTAAGTGCAGTTGTTTTGGGTTGAGGCAAAATACAGTAGAGAACCACTGAAACCTACTGTTGGATGACAGAAAAATTAAGGCTGAAGAAGAAAAGCAGAATCACTTGGAAATAAACTAGGAAACCTTGTAATATATTTTTTTCTTGTGTAAGACAGAATTCTAGCAGAATTCTAGTTCACATGAGCAGGTGAATTCAAGAGCCTACTGCTTTTGAAAATATGGGAGAAGAATTGAGTACCATTTGGCTGTACATCACTTTTATGAACATAGGAGAATATGGTTTGTGTTTTCTTTAATATAGTGACAGCTGTGAACTTTCTAATGAGCCTGCTTTCCTCTAAAACAACAATATGAGTGGGGAAGAAAAATGATTAAACAGTGTATATTCTACTACTTTTATAATCAGTTTTAAGTTAGATTAAATATGACATGACTTACTGATTGTCAAAAATCATCTTTTTAGTATTCACAAACTACTTTGTGCAAGACTGTTGTTCTATCAGATTGGAAAAAGTGAGGGAGTTTTGATTTCCCAGCATTACAAATACGTTCCTTTGGCCTGGTATGTAGAAAAAAGTTATCAACAGGTTCTTCTCATCACAAAGTAGGTGACATACATGTTTTCAGTTGATGCAGCAACTCAAATGAGCAGGAATGCCTTACAGTCACTATTTCCTGATCTTTAGGTTTGAGTTAGTAGCTACTGATGAGTGCTGTATTAGGACTGCATGGTGGTGAGCAGGTGTACGTTCAGGAGATCACTGACCTTTTTTGACTACTAGTAAGTAGTCACTCTTACAAACAAGATTTGTGTAGGAGACTGTCTTATAGAGGTCCTTCCTTTAGTGGTTCTCTTATTCCAGCTGTGTAAAGTTTTGGGTTTGTAGTATTATCTTCACACACAAATACCTTTGCACCAATCCCACTCATCACATGTACAATCTGAGTATTCAGTTATTTTTTGGTGTTGGCACAGCAGGGTGAGTGGGCAGTGTCTGGGATGTGTTGCACCTATGCTGATGGGTGCTGCAAGCCACGTGTTTGATAAAGGTTCGTAAGGAAATCACTGGTATGTGGCTACAGCTGCCTGGGCTGTGTTCTTCCTTGGATATTTGCCCTGTAGCTTTTCTCCTGGTCCCTGTGTCACTGCCTGGCTTGCATCAGCATTTTGTTCTTACTACTTGTTAATTTCACTGTTATGTGGGAGAGCATCCACCATCTGAAAACAGAGTAAATATAGTCAGGTTAGTCTGCTAATTAGCTGTGATGAGATCCTGTGGCACCTTGCAGAGGAATACCTGCCTGTTGCCTGGTGAGGCGATCATTGGAGATGAGAGAGGGGAGAGTCCAGGGCTGACTGTCAGGGTGAGAAGAAACTGTGAGGTTGGTGACCAAAGTCCTCTGATTTGTTTATGTCTGCTACTTTGGGGGAAGAATGTGGAAAAAGGAATGAGAAGAGGACTTTGCATTTCTTTTGTTTGCAATATAACACCTGGGATTGTGTTCTGGTGTTTGGGTGTTGAGCTTATAACCATGTTTTTTTAAGAGTTCAGGTGTTTTTTTGTGTGTATGGGGTTTTGTTTGGTTTTCTTTTAGTTGACTTTATGTTTTTGGTGCTTTGTACTGACACACTGGCAGAACAGCCTGGTTTAGTACAAGGTTGGCATCTGAAGACATAGACTTCAGAGCAAAGGACAGAGCAAACTGGAAATCCAGATTAAACTCTTCAAAATTTGACACATCTTGCAAGCTAAACTGGCTTTCAGTGAGGCCGCTCTGAACACAAAAATTATTTCTCGTCTGGATTTTGGGGATGTAGTACTTTGAGGTATCACTTCGGGAGAAACTGGTGCTTGTAATTGCCTGACTCTAGTCTGAACAAAGCAATGCAAAGTAAAGGGTAGGCTTTTATTAGAAAGAAGTTTGGTTAGATGAATTAATAAGTCTTTTCCACTTTAATTTCTGAGTCATGGAAATGCATTTTAAAGTGAAGAATAGGTCTATTATTAAATGTCAAGCAGCCTATTTAAGGAAAGGAGAAAGGGGTAGAAACTAATTCTTAAAACACAAAACACTGCATAGCTCTAACTACAGACCTGATTTACCTCCCCAACACCCCCCACCCCATTTTTTTTTTTTTCTTTCTTACTAAATGTGAAAGAGCTTCCTGTACTGAGCTGGGAGATTGACAGTTCTACCATTATAAGGTCTTCAGATAGCTGTACATGAATTAGTAAACTGCTCATGGTATTAAATGATGATTCATGGTTTGTGGAGAGTATAGTATGTATTGAGGCTTGGTTAGATCAATCTAACTAAGTTTTTTATAGGCAACATGTATTTTAAATATATTTATTTTAAAGTAAAGGTATGCCTTAGATAATCTTGCAGACCTTAATGGTTCTTAAAGCAAGCTTGCCTCTTCATTTTTTTAAATGGTAATTGTTCTCAGAGTGACTCTGATAAAATTAATCTACAATGCAATGTAGCACATCTTACCCAAAGCTTGAGCAGTGGACTTAACCTTGTTCAATTATATTCCATGGTACCATGGTGCTAGTACACATGGATACCGTTGTGTTTCAATAATCTTGCCAGTTCACACTGGCTAATTGCCAGTCAGTGCAGTACTGCCTGCATTGGACCTGAGTCTGCAGCAGAGATTGACAAAAGATTGGCAAAAAATGCCAAATCTTTATGGGATTTGTGCTTAAATATTGTCATCGTCTATTTGTGGGGTTGTGGTTTTTCTTTTTTTTTTTCTTTTTTTTTAGTTTTTGTTTGTTTGTTTGAGTGGTGTTTTGGTTTTTTTTTTCCCCCACTCCATCACCTGCAGTGAATCACAGGGAAGCCATGAGAAACAGTCACATTCATCCTTTGATTTATTAGAGATGAAGGCTGGAAATCTTAGGTTTTGGATGAGCTGATCTCTGGTCTGCCTTCCTTCATTTTGAAAAAGACATTTGTGATTGCTCTTAGTTCTGCTCAGGAATTTCTTCCAGCAAACTTCTTTCTGATTACTCCTCAGCTGACCTACCTATCTTTTGCAGAAGTCTGATCCAAATGGCTCTGATGGAGCAGATGTGTACTATAGATCAGTTCTGACAGGTTGAAATGCTACTTTACTGGAGGGCTCTGTGGATGCTTTTACTACTGATTTGCATTAATTTTTTAAAAAATAAGTATTCTGCTACTCTCACAAGCTCAGTGTTCATCAATATGTACTTCAGTGTTAAATGTTGCATAATAACAAAGATTTGTCAACAGAAGTATTTAGTGTCTGAATTAACTGGTTCATAAAATGATCTTGTGTTTTCACGTACTCTTGTGGTCTATACCATAACAGTGTCTATGGCCATCCTAAGGTTTCTATTTCTTTGCCTTTAGCCTAAATTTTTTCAAGTATGTGAGAGGAACACTTGAAAGGCTGTGAATTGAGATGCTTGCTAATATACAGAGATGTTAAACGGGATAAATTTCAGTGCTGGCTGAGGTGTTAAAAACATACACACAGTTAAAAGAATGGTCTACATGACAAATACGAGATTTGCTAGAAAATGCAGCATGCCTCAGTTAAATAATGAAAAGGCAGGAAATTGCCACTGGAGTCATAACAGTAACATAACTCCATCCACTTATGTATATTCCTAATGCACCTGCCATCTGAAGGCTGTGGACTTATGGTAGTGGATATGTATCCCAAAAGGTCAGCCAAGGGTGATTTCTGCATCCCCCCTTCAATAGCATATTTTTTCCCTTTGGTTTAGAAGATACGTAGTTTGGTGCTGTGCAGATGTATTGTGGAAATAGTCTCTGTGGAAATGTGTAGCTGCGTATGGTGATATTTAATCAAACATACTATAAAACACCAGTAGACATAACAGATTGTCAGGAATAGGCACTTTTGATTCTGCTTTTCAGCTGTGGAGAACTGCACCCATGACGTGTGCTATTTAACTGCAGTATGAACCATGATATGATTTAGAAACATGGCTCTATCCCTCATCCTCTGAGGAAGTGAGACACTGTAGTGGCAGTGCAGGTATCACTGGGGCACGTTTTGCTGTGTCTCTGTTCCTCTCCTATCATCGTCCTGTTGGTTAAAGTTCTAGCATATAGCAAAACTTGAGTTGAAATGTGGCCCCATCAGGAGGCAGAAGCAGGCCTCCTGTTCCTTCATCTGCAAGTTGGGCTTCAGAGTGCTGGTGGGATTCCCGGGTGATTTGTTGTCCCCATAGGCACGCCTAGTGCATTCCTGCTGCTGCCAGCTGGCCCCACATAGCTGTGGGCACTCGCGGCTTCAGCTCTGGGGGAGGCCGGTGAAGCCATGAGCCACTTGGAGCAGAAAAACTGAATTCTTTCCATCCTCAAGAGCAAGCCGTAAACCTCCTGGTGGGCTGGGGAGCAAGGCTGATGTCCTGAGGTACAAGGGTTGCACTGGTGGCTGGTGGGAAGCTGGGGAGTGGCCAGGCAGCTCAGGGGGCTTTTGGCAGAAGCTGATACCCAGGGGAACAGCTCCCAGTTGCTAGGCAACTGCTGCCTGATGCTGTGCTGCAGCCTGCTGTACATGCATGCAGATGTGGCCACATCTGGCAAAGGAAAGAGGTGTAGCATTCTTCCTCACGTTCTGTCTGCATTCCTATAATACATTGTAGATTAAGCTGCATTTTTATCGGGCCCTTCATTAAGCTCTTACAGCTAACATTAAGATCAATATTGTCTTGAAAAATGGTGTTCAGCTCTACTTTAGATTTCATTCCATATGAAATTAACTGTTTTGTTTTGAAACAGTAATAACATGCAGTTTGCATCTGTTCTTACCCAAGCATCTAGCCATCATTAGTCACTTTCGGTGTTCCTGGAAGTACTGATGGCTAACACAGGTTGCAGTCTTACAGGTTTTGGACATCAGATTGAGGTCAGAGTAGTCTCAATTAATTTGTAATTAATATAAAAAATATTAATTACACTTGGAAGATGGACTCTGGGACTCTTAACTGTGCTTCTGTATTTCCACCAGTAAAAGCACCAAGTGATAAAATTGGGCAAGTCTTCTGATTTTCTTGGAGGAACTTAACATATGGTTACACTTAGCAGACCACTCTGTCCCTTAGGCAGTTTTCATCTTTCTCTTTTTCTCGTGTGTGAAGAGCAGGCCTAGGGATGGCAGGAGCAGACTCCTGCAGGGTGGATGCTGATCCTTCAGGTGTGGTTTTGGAAGGAACTGATGCCTTTGACGGATCCAAGCAAGTGACATGTAGGGCCTGGTCCCTTTTTCACACTGGTAGTAAAAAACTGGCTCAAGAACTGGGGCTTTTGTCGAATCAATGTGCTAATGTGGGGCAATGTGTCAAACTTTGAAGGGTGTGACTGCAGGAACATCACCAGGGGAGTAAAACCAGTGAGTGCTTTTCAAAGTCTTGGCCTCAGTCTGTGCTCCTATTGTTTCCACAAAGGGGATAATACTACTTCTTTTAATATTACAGAGATATTGTGAAAGTATATTAAAAGCTTTTGAGGTGACTGGAAAGAGAAGTGATGAATGTCGTGGCTTTGAGCCCCTGAGAAAATGAAATATTGTTCATTCTGTGCATGGCTTGGCTTGTATGAAATAAATAGGGTATGGGGCTGTGTGGTGAGCTACAAGAAGAAATACCGAACGATCGCTTTGTTTTCCCACATCTGATCTGCTGTGTGCACTCAGTGAAAGTGAGCTCTGTGGAGAGGTGGATTTTTGTTTTATATGTGAGAAAGGCAAATCAAGGTTTTGCAACTATCTTTAATTCTGCCAGTTTTTCAGAGTTTGGGTTTGTAACCTCTGCAACGTTCTCATACCACAGCATTTTATTGTGGCAGTTTTAGGAAAGGCTGGCAATGCAGATGATTTCTAAATTTGCATCCAGTTTTCTATTATAAATCTCTATTTACTGCTTATAACACTGCCAAATTGCAGGTTTTTGGTGTAGGAATTTCCCTTGTTTTGTTGTTGCTAGATGCTGGTTTTAAATTCGTTTTATTCTTAGAAGTGGTAGCTCAGACCTCCAGCATTTACTTCCCTCCTCTTCCTGAAAACCTCATTACTCTGTATATTAGTAAAATAAAGCCCTGCTCTTTGAGAAGCTTTGTCTCATCTGAGATCTGGAGGAGGGATTTAAATTAGCTGACATGGCCAGAGATGGTGCTTGTGTTGAGGTTCCTTCCCCTCGTGGCTGTTGATGGCCAGATTGTCCTGGCCCTTGACATCTCATTTGCCAACAATGCCTGCTTGATCCCCTTTGAGGGTATTGTTCTGGGTGGTGGTGAGCCTGGATAGAGCTGTGGAAGGAGCCTGTTTGTTTGAGTGCAGGCAGGAAAAGAGAAGTCTGAGCTGAGTGAAAGAGCCTGGCCTTTGAAGAAAAATGGGTATTTAGAAGCAAAGAGAGAATCAACTGCTTGGAAAAGGGGGCTGTGGGTAGGCTTAGGAGGCGGACAATGGGTGGAGATCACTGAGGACCCTGACGGGGCCTTTAAATAACTGAGCAAGGAAACATTAAGGATTGGTAATGGGTCTTGGAAAGTGAGAGGAGGAAGAGACCCCTCACAGGAGAAAACTGCTGTTCTTTCCATGGTGGCAGAGCGGAGGACAGAGCAGGAAGGAAGCAGCTGGGTAACAGAAGAGACCAGCCTGGAGACTGGAGCCAGGGTGTGCTGGTGGCTGAGTGCTGACATCTCATGGGAAGATGAGGTGATGAGGCCATAGTGCTGATGTGCTCTAGGCATTGCCTTATACTGTCCAGTTCTGGCTCCTTGTGGGTAGGGAGGTTTTGAGTTTGAGTGCTTGAACTTTGTGGTCCTCTTGTGTAGCGCTGAGGTCTTCCTTGTGTGGAAGGAATTGAGTAGTACAAATTCAAATCATACACTTATATGTGAGTGGCTCATGCACCAGACATAGAGAGAGGAGGTTGGTTGTGTTTGTGCTTGGAAGGAAGATGAAGAAATGAATGGTTCTCATTATAGGCACAAGTGCTTGCTTAAGCTTCTTATTTGCTGCTAAGAAATCTTAGAAAAGCAGATAGAGGTGCACTGCTGGTTTAGTTTTGCTTTCTTAGATTAGTGGCCGTTGTATGTAGTTCTTGGTTTAAGGCATACCATTTATGTCTCAAGGAATTGTAATATGAAGCGTTTACGGACAGCGAAAAACATTCATAATCCACAAGTGTGTTGACAGAAACTTGGAGTTTTTGGCAGAAATATTCCAAGATGGTGTGAGGTGGTCTGGACCATGACTGAAATTTTTTTCTCATCTATTTTGTGTTACCTCAAATGTGAGAGTGAAAACCTTGCTCCTGTTTGCCTGGCCTTAGCTTTTAATTTTTTTAATTTCAAGTACTTACTGAAAAATGTTATTCTGCTTAGTAAATATAATTGTGATTTATTTTTTTTTGAGCAAATGTGAGGTTTGAAGAGGGGGAGAAAAGGGAGACAGGAGGTACATCAGTCTTGAGACAGAGCTAGGTTAAAAAAATCCAGATGATAACCTTTCTTTGTACAAAAAAAAAAAAAACA
>JBAFWW010047105.1:0-12285 GCA_036873685.1 Agapornis canus | reverse complement strand
GGGGAAGAGAAGGCTGCGTGGAGACCTCATAGCAGCCTTCCAGTATCTGAAGGGGTCTTATAAGGATGCTGAGGAGGGACTCTTCATTAGGGACTGTAGTAATAAGACAAGGGTTGATGTGTTCGAACATAAACAGAGGAAGTTCGGGTTAGATATAAAGAGGAAGTTCTTTACTGTGCGGGGTGCTGAGGTGCTGGCACAGTTTGCCCAAAGAAGTAAATGCTCTATCCCTGGCAGTGTTCAAGGCCAGGCTGGACAGAGCCTTAGGCAATATGGTTTAGTGTGAGGTGTCTCTGCCTATGGCAGGGGGGTTGGAACTGGATGGTCTTAATGTCCTTTCCAATCCAAACTATTCTATGATTCTATGATAAGTCCCAAAACATTTTCAGAGTCACTAAACTGAGATTTAGCAGATCAGGAAATCAATTTCCAAAGTATTTTCTGACTTGGATTTTGGAGAAATTCAAAACTATACACTGGATTTGCTGTTCTCCTCATGAATTCACTGGGCAAGAGTTTGTCAAGGACATGAAGTTAATGTGGCTTTTGTATGCATGATTACTAAATAGATATCCTATCAATCTAATGACTGCATAGATTTTTGGTGTAATGGTGAAGGGGGCATTTTTTTATGTAAATATTTATGACCTGATGGGTCTAAATACCATATTGAATAGGGGACCACCAACTGGTTTGGAGATGAACCGTGTGAGCAGAGGAGGTTAGGGATTTTCTATCTCACATTTCAGGACCATTGCTATACAACTGCTGTTGATCATCTCAACATTGTACAACTCATTTCCACTAGACAGATCATACTGAGAGAGAAATATGCCACTGAATATTTTGAGTTATTTGAGTTTAACTCCAACTGTTTTCATTATCCCCTGATGGGGACAAAAAAAACCAAACACAGTCAATTCTGAACATAACAAAAGACTTCTGGTTCATGTCAATGACTTTTAAAACATCTTGCAATGGTGTATAGGAACATTGAAATAAAAACCTGCTTTTTTATGTGAAGAGCCAAATATTGTGCAAAATGATATTGAATTTCTGTAATTAATTACATGCTGCCAAATCCAGCTCTATAACCTGTGGCTTTCCTGAAATGTTAGCAGTTTGTTCAGCTATTCTGTAAGCCTCTACCTCAAAGCCCATTAAAACGGATCACAATCTCTCTATTGTCTGTCCTCAAGTGGTATTAAACTAGATCCTTAATGGTGGGGACATTACAGCAAAAAAACTGAAGACCAAGACTGTATTCTTATTCAGAATAGTGATTTTGCACATATAGATAAAAGGGCAGGAAAATAATTTCCATTGGACTTTAAGATCTGGTTAGTGAGTGCTACTAGCACAAAATTGATTTTAGAATTCCAGATATTACATAGAATATTCAATTGTCCTTAGGGACATCAGTCCACCCCGCCGCAATGGGCATGGACATGGACATCTTCAACTAGATCAGGTTGCTCAAAACCCCATCCAACCTGATCTTGAATATTTCCAGGGATGGGGCACCTAAAGGCTCTGTGGGCAACCTGTGCCAGTGTTTCACTACCCTCACAGTAAAAAGCTTTTTTCCTATATCTAGTCTGAATATACAGTCCTTTAGTTTAAAACCATTACACCTTGTCCTGTTGCTACAAGCCTTCCTGAAAAGTCTGTCCCTATCTTTCTTATAAGCCCCCTTTAACGAACATCAGAATGAATATCTCATTAATTTTGTAACCAGCACTTAATACAGTTCTTCCACAGAAACTTCCGTGTGTAGATTCAACAGAACTTTCCATAAAGCTGTACTAATCTGAGCCAGACATGAATCACTCCATGACCTCTTAGTAAATGCCTTCCTCAAGAAGGAAAGGTTGAAAAGCTGTGATGGGGCCAGGACCTAAAGGAGTTAATTCAGGACTTATATTAGTTTGAATTGAACTGCTCCTAGATTTGGACATAAATGAATAATCTAATTCACATAGCAGGTTTTCAATGGTCATTAGAGTTTACATGGAAATATCAGTTTGGCACTGACAATTATTTTCTGCTTCAGATCTGCTGCTACACACTCACAATCGCTCCTGAGAAATGACAAGACACACCAACTGAATTTTACACCATCTTCACCAGCACTGACCAGAAATACCCAACTAGCCAGACTGAAAGAAATAAAAAACCTTCTTGGCTGATATTTGCCTTCATGTCAGAAAATATAAATGAGTCAGCTCATGGCAGAGGAGGTGGAGCTAGATGGTCTTTGAGGTCCATTCTGACCCAATCATTCTAGGACTCTCATTAGGCATACAAATGCCAATAACAATAAACACACCTTTTCCAAATCACATGCGGACGTACCTAAAGCAATAAACATGTTCTGCATTGCAATTCTCCTAAAAGGAATGAGGGTTTAACCATAAATCATGGCTTGGTCTGCATAAGTGCACCAGGCCATATGACAGGAGGAGACCCTGAGCCTTCACTGCTCCCACTACCCAAGACACGCTGCATCTGGGGGTGCTGCAAGCAAGCAATGTACATTGTCTTTGCCCCTCTGAGAAAGCAAACACCAAACAGCCAAGATCTGGATCCTTTTCTCTCCTATCCTCCCAAACTCTGGGTAAGCCAGTGTGGGAAAGCAGAGCAGATGGTCCCAGCTGGCCATAGGGAAGGAAACTGATGCAGAGCATACTTTTCTCCCAGTTGTAGGTAGTGGTCTGCTGCATCTGTGAGCAAAAGTCCTTCCTGCCTCCATCTGCATAATGGTTTTTACGTATTATTTTTTCCTCTAGGCCATGTGAAAGAGCCACGAGAGCCATGGTGGCTCTGCCCACTGGACAACACTGAAAAGCAGGAAGTGTTACTCCTTCAGCACGTTTTCCAGGTATATGCAAAATGAAATTACCCCTCTGGTAAAAGAGGATTTCCTACTTTTAACACCAGCACTATCAGGTACTAGAAGAAAATAATTTGTTTCTAAAGACTGCAGATAACTTCTTAACAGAAGGCCAGAATGGGGTGATTTAACCTAATCTCCTTTCCTTTGCACATAATCATTTCCTGCCTCACCAGATGGCAGATGGTAACATCTTTGAATGGGCAAATGCAATCACCATGTTTGTACGTCAGGGCTGTGTAATATAACTGTTAAAAATCTAGTGCTATATGATAGTAAGGGATGAATTCAGCACTCTAAACATAGCCAACTAGCATACTTCAGACACTTCATAGCTTTAAGTCATTCTCATGGGGTTAGCAGATAGGATGCAGGACCTAGGGAAGACTAAAACCCTCTTGGAGCCACAGCTGGTGGCCAATAAAGTGACACAGAAAAGGTATTAGAACTTTGTATTTAGTCAACTGAATCAGGACCCGAATGACATAACAACTAGAAGAATATGTCATTTGAGAGACCTAAAAACCATGTTATCTGAAGGTAAATGGAAGCACTTAGAGCCAGCATTTCCATGAATAAGTGAAAGTATAAAATAGCAGAAATGAGTATCAGCCATTGATCAGGTAAGGCCAGTAGCATACAGCAATCAGAACCACACTGCAAACAGAGCTAACTGAAATTTAAAACAGACAAGCAAAAAAGCAATGAATTCTTTCATGGGCATGAAATCTATGCTGACGGGGTATTTTTCAAGCAGTAAGCTGTTGCCAAACTCAAACAAAAGGAAAACAAAAGGAGAGTTAATTCATGCAAAATGCTCAAGATCTTTTCTACTCTTTCCAAAATGCTCATCAGCCTCCATTCCTTCCAACCACTTTAGCAAGCCTTGATGTGCCTTCCTGAAAAACACACCTCAGCCCAAACCACAGATTGTACTTTAGGATATTGGATATTCAGGATATTGGGTCCAGAATGACAAATGCTCCAGAAATTTAACAGCTCCACAGCATAGCACATGATCAAATGGTCTCTTCTGGCTTTATATTCCACATTGCTTGACACCAAGGGGAAGCAGTGTATTATCCCCTTTGATTTATAGTTTACATAAATTGTAGGATGGCTGAGTCAAATACACCCCAACAGAGAGAAAATGGGATTCATCCTCTTTAGCTGTAGCTATCCAACCTCAGTAAGTTATCCAGGTGTTCAGTAATCAGTGGAGGAGAGCTGGTGATTCATTTCCAGCTGCAGTAGGCGTAGACAACCTTTAGGGTGGTGTTTTCTCTCTCCATCTCACTTTCCATAATGGGATATTGGGCCACCAGCTAAGATCAGACACCTACCTTCTAGGCAGCCAGACTAGCTGTGATTAATCTATTACTGCTGACCCAAATGATTCTCAGCTGTTTCATATTCAGCAGCTCTAGAAACACACAGGCTGTTCACTTTCTTGTCTTTTGATAACTGTTCATTTGAAAGAACAAATCCAGTGTGAGCACTTGCCAGGTCTTACCCAACGGAACTTACTAATTCCCTGCAGGAGAGATGCATTTTCATATTATCACAGTTGGAAGCAGAAAAACTAACCCTTTAAGTTAAAATAATAAGGAGAAAAGCAATAGGAGGAATCATAGATACAACCCCCATTAAAACCTTAAAGATTAAACAGGAAAATCACAAGAATGAAGTGGAAAAGTCCAAAGTACTCTGAAAGAAAACCAGTATTACCTTTATCTACCCAAATTCAGAGCTGAAAATAAATGACTCCTGCAAATTTCTACCACTCTGCAGAGTGTTGATGTACATTCTAGTTCCTGTATCTGCAGCTGTTGTGGCCCGGTTCTGTAACAACTTACTTAGAGTCATATAAAAATGAACAATGAGGTGGCATAAATGCAAGATGGCAAACTGCAAGTCATAGAGGATAGAATGTGACATATGTAACAAATTCTGAAGTTTAGGGACAAGGGACACCCACATGAGATTGTTCCTATTATCCTAACATCAATCAATGTACTTTATTTCTCTTGTTGTCATCCATTCATGCAATATTTCTGTCAATAGCCCCTCATAAGTATCTAGGTATCTAAAACTAAGTAAACTCATTACTATAAAGAGAGAAAAGACAGCCAAAAATTATCTCTGGACCTCTTAGCAGCTGGGGGATTTTGTGTTAGGTTTGCTGTTCTTCCATTTCTGCTTGCATCTCAAAGCCAACTGGAATTGTAGACCTAGAAATTTTGTCTGTTTTCCCTGAAATTTGAAGTAAAATAATGTCTCATCAAAATGTCCTGCAGAGAACTGACATAGTTTAATTAAATAAAGTTACTTCAGTGCTTTACTGGCATTGAACTTTGGTTTCTTTATGTTTCCAGTCTTCTATCAGAAAAAGCAGCAGAAAGATCTGGAACAACACTCAGTCAAAGGAAGGTAATACTTGTACTGTAACCAGACATGGAGAACCAGGAAAATCTATGAGAGCAAAGGAATCCCAGCAAAATTAGCTCACATATGATATCGTTAATCATTTAAAACTTAGAAGTTAAAAAGCACCAAAGACATTCTTCTGAAGGTGGAGCAATCAAAACCAACCATCCTAGTAACTGAAGGTGACTGATGTCTCTGGAGATAAGACTGTTGTGAGCTACAGCAGAACACACACACCAAGAGCTGCCTCTTCTGCTATATTCTCCCTTCCACCATTTATCATGTAAGTGAGGCAAGAGTTTTAGGGCTTTCTCTTGTCTCAACTTTAGATATACTGCAAGTTACCCTGGTCTGCAAGACAACACCTGCATGCTTTAAAGAAAGCCAAACCCTTATTCAGATGAGCAACCTTGTATAAAAGACATGCTAATTCACTTTTAATTGAACTGCTGACATTAAATATGGAACTTGGATTACATTAATTTGGATTACATCTAGATATCTATCTGAGCAAAGTAGTACAAACTGATGGTTCCATTTATTATGTGTTGCTGTGCGTCTCAGGAACCTGCACACAACTCATGAATCTGTCTAGATCAGCATGAAGGAATGCTAACTCAATGAATCCTGCCTGGGAGAACAGCTATGTGCAGCTCATGTTAAATTCCTATTTTCTCTAATGTCTCTTCTAGGGGGTTAACCACCCCCTATAAACACACACACCCCAGTAGAGTAAAAATAGCTGTTACAAGTACAGAAGCATTGCCACTTGGGAGGGATTCCCAGAGGAAAAAGAAAGAACAGAAATTCAGAGAAAGAAGAAGCTCTTTTTGCTGTATCAACAGCATAGCTAAACAGAAGGTGACAGCAGAAAGGACTCCTGGAGTCTAAGAAGTCATGCAGACAATGGGTGATCTTCTTGGAACACTGTGACTTGCAGCCAAAAATCCTTCAGAACAGGAAAAACACTTGAGCAGGAAAGGAACTGATGTTATTGCTTTGATTAAGCCAGGAATGGCTGGATTTGGAACACTTTGCATAAAGCTTGGGGATCTGTTCCTGCTACTGGCACAAACCCATGATGAGTACTCAGGGTTCAAGCTTGAAACTGTGTGCCTAAGTTACAAGGGTCTCTCCATGAAGCAGGGTTAGTCTTTGTCTGGAGGGTGAGGGATGCTGGTGAGTGCTGGACCAGAAGATCCCACTTCCTTGAACAGCTGAGAAAAGTTACACCTGCAAGGAGAGGCCCAACAGGCGCTGCTGAGATTCTATAGACTTTATAACGGACTGGCCACAGCTGAACAGGGAGAACTGAATAGCTGTGTTGTTATAGCAAGGCTCTTAATGAGAGCTTTCCCCAGTACTAATCCTACTTGTGGCTTTATTACAAAATACACCAAAACCAAACTCAGCAATGTAACATGAGCATGACCGGGACTTTGAGAACAGCAATCGCAATCGATTGTGCCACTTGGATTGATTAAATACCCAGGCACCTTCACAAGCAGCAGACCAAAACGTTTTACAATTTCACATTACACACAAGAAATATCTCATCTGTTTCAGTTGTCTCACCAGCACACCTTGAAACAGATATGACACACTGAGACTGCTAACCTCTGTGTCTGCTGCCTGAAATGTTAAAACAATACTTGTGTCTCAGGTAGCTCAGTCAATCTGAACAATAAAAGCTGCCAATGGAATGCCATAAATCTGTCAAATATTCCTCCTTAGAGTTTATGAGCTTTGGGTTTGCCTGAACGAGGTGTTCTCAATACACACTGTGTAGCCTCAGAACACCGAGACCGTAAATAATTCTTTCCTAAACTGATTGAAATCTACGTATTTGAGCTAACCATGTACCCTGCAGCTGGGAAGGGATTAGCTTTTTCTCGTGTCAGGAGCTTGCCTTGCATTGATAACGCAAGTCCAGTAAACTACGTATTTGATGTAGCACCAGCCATGTGGAAGTTTAGAGTCAACTCTATTGATATTCATTCGAGAAAGTAACTCACATCAGAGCCCAATGACCTGCAATCCAAATACAACAAGAAAGTTTGCCCTTCAGTTTATGTATAGATTCATAACTCATACAGGCTGAATTCACCTTCTGCATATTGGGAACTCATTTCTAAGTTGACACGTGCAGCAGTTTGTGGTGATGTTTCATGGCTAGGTTATTATAACCTTTGGAAAGGAAATATGGATGGTCATTAACAAAACCAGCACAAGCAAAGCCATTACAAAGGAGCATTAGAAATCATCCAGGGTAGGAGAAATACCTCAATAGAAAAAGCAACTCTTGCCAAAATAACATTCAACTCTGGGGAAAGGGAGTGAACTTACCCAACAAAAACCATTTCTAATACCAGCTTCAGGACTTTGACTTTAGAGCTGTGCAATGGATTCCCAAATCCTTTTCTCAACATTCTGTCATTGAAATTGCTTCATATTACATTTTTCCTCCTCAGGGTTTCCATCTTGTCAAACAATTAGGCAAACCTCTGGCTCCCTCATCGAAGTTTGAGTCACATAAAGTCCTATCCCCAATAACACAAGCTTTTAGCAGCTTTTATTTTGTAGTTAATTGCTCTATTCACAGCATGCAGTCCGTAGGATTCCAAGTTTAGGAGTGGAGCTATTTTAAATAGAAGTTAATATTCATTGTTACTCTTCTTTTTGTTTTCAATTTGAACTAGCAGGGTAATTTACCTGCTTCTCCTTTTAAACCACATTTACCAGCCTCCACCTATCTGACGCAGGATCTGGAGCTTGTTTGTTGTCCAAGTAAGTCTCAGAAACCCAGGTAATCATATCACCACAGCAAAGGAAATAGCTGAGGAGCACTGCTTTACACAGATGATTCAAGAGCATTATTCTGGTCTACTGTATCATGCTGGCTGCCAGGAGCTCAGAAATGTAATCAACAAGAGAATTCACTATGAGTTCAGATACTTAAAGTTAATTTGAAACATAAAAATAAGTCTTAGACATTAATTTTTCTAAACAAATTGAATCTCTTATATTGTAGAAACATTAAAAATCATTGAAATACATCTGGTTTATATATTGTAATAATCACAGACAAACAGCTGTAATTCTTAGTGATTCCATAACAATATCCCAATGACACTGAACATTATTTATAATAGAGTGATATGACCAGATCATTTGGTTAATATCTGCAGTGTCATTTCTGTACTTTATAACCCTCCTGAAACATGAACAGGCTTTATGAGACTACATGCTTGTTTGGGACGCTCTAGGGTCTGATTTGCAATATGCTGGACACCAACATGCTTCACTATGGTCCACAGAGATGTGTAATTACTTGCAAGATTGACCCTTTAGTCTCCTTGTTCGTGTTTCCCTCAGTTTCCATTTGCCAGTGAAGCCATCACTGCAATAGAAGGGCAAATACTTAGAAAAGAATGAGAAGCTGAAAAAGCAGAGTCTCTGCCATCTTCAGTGCTCCCATTCTCCAGTTTGTTTCTTCTCTATCCTCATAATCCCACTGCCCAAAGGAAATTGCAAAATCAAATTACCAGCCCACATGAGCTCTGCAGCAATGGAGTCTGTTGTCAGCAGGAGCTGCACCTCTCCAGGTACAAGCTATTGTTTTAAATGATTTCATGGTCAGAGAGCATCTATGCTTCTGGAGATGATGCTTCTTAAACTAAAAGCTGAAGCTTTGGCTCATCACCACTAGTCACAGTTCAGTTGTGTTTCTGAACATGGACTACTGGGTTCACTATGTGTGATGGTTTAGCTAAACACTGTTGTATCTCAGATTCCCTCCCATTGTGGATCTCATCAACCAGCAGAGCAACATCCCAGCTTTCTGTTTGTGAGTAAAGAACTCTAAGCATGTGCATGGGGAGGAAGCCTTTAAACTGGGCCTACTCACAACACTTGTTCTGCAGTCAGCTTTATAATCAACACTTGTGTCAGGCTGGAAGAGACTCAGTCCTCTGAAAGCCAAAGCAGATGTCCAGATGACAAGGTTTGATTGCTGCTTGATTTCAACAGATTATTTTGACACAAGATGTTAATCCCTCAGGCCACTTGTTATACTTCCTAATGTGTCAGCCCCAGTTGTTCCTCAGCTAGTGTCATAAACATATGATTCCTACCAACAGCTTCAATAAAGGGATGTGGATACACCCAGAAATGCAAACTGGAAGCTGATGCAAAACACATCAGAAGACTCAAGTGCAGTACCATTCATTTCCTACTCAATCAATAAAGACCCTTTAACACCTGCAGGAAGGTACTAAGAGCCCTGAAGAACTGGGAAGGTTGAGATTTGTGTCCAGGGATTTAAGGTGGTAAAGTCACGTCTGGAGTGTTCAATACTTGTGCTGCAGTGAAAGCACTTAAATGCTGCATGCCTGGAAGCAGAGATAAATCACCAGGGGCAAATTGATCACTAGAGAGGAGAACAGTACTCTGAAGATAGAAGAAAACACACAAGTGTAGGTAAAGGAATCCAATCTAGCCCTGCATGTCAGGGCTGGATTAACAAGGTTTGCTTTCAAGAGATCAAAGGACATTGATCTTTCTAACATATTAGCCCTACAGAGAGGAGAAGGAGGATTTTCGGAAGTTAGGTATGTAAGAGAAAAGAGACAGCAATAAAAGTCCTCTTTGCATTTCTCCACCTAAATCCCTCACTGTTTTCAAGCATTTTGAGACTTACGTTATGGTTCAAGGCCTCCTGTTCTCCATGCAGCTTTTCCACAGGCTGTTCTTGTGCAGCCAGCTTGTTTTAGTCCCAGTTGGAACTAAAAAAAGATCCTTTTGCTGAAAGTATATTTCTCTGGTGATCCTTCTTGCTCAAAGATATTTGTCTCTAAAGCTCCCTTTTAAGTGTGCTAATAAAAGTGCAGATCAGAAATGCACTAAACTTCTTCATAAAACAATGAGAAAATATTTTCCTAAGGGAGTATTGATATGGGATTTGTAGTTTATATCCTTATCCTTCATATTCTGCTCTCGGATTTATTACGTAACAGTGCTCTGTTCCGAGAAGTATAATTTCTGAGTCATTTCAATCAACTGCCATAACCATAACACACCTGGAGCCCACAGATGCAGCTAGAGAGCCTGAAACAATTGTGACAAAAGAGATCACTGTGGGCCCTTTATTTCTGAATGGTGACAAAGGAGTGGACCAATTTGCCAAGGTACATCTTGTAGGATGGAAATCCATATCCTCCAGTGGGGGTGAGACTCTGGATGAATTCAGACGTGGAAGCAATACAGCTAATCTAGTAACCATAACAACCATAATCCTCACTGCAGGACTCAAAAAACGTGTCTTCCTGCTGTTTCTCTCTAAAAACACTTTAGCTTTTAGTATTCTTTCAACCCCAGCAAAATGGAAACACCAAAATTAAACTTAGCCCAAAACTCTGATGCACTTGGGAGTTAAAACTGCTTCGTTCTATCCTTCTTGAGTGCCTGTGTAAGGTCACCAAAGGAGAATTAAAATAGGTCTCTCTAAATAGACATATCTGGTTATTCAGATTCTATTGGACAAAATCCAGTTCTAAACCATGATGGAAAACATATTTGAAAGTTCAGCTGAAAGCTGTTCTTCAGTGATCCTAATAATGAAAAGAAAATATATTAGGACCCAAACAATGCATTGAAATAATAATTTAGCTGTTCAGGTTAATTGCACCTCCCCTGTAATGAACATGGTGATACTCTGCTCTCACTTATACCACAAATTAAAAGAGTCATGTTGGACTTGGTAAACAAATTCATCTAGATTAACAGTCTAATTAAATCTAAATTAGTCTAATTTCAAGAGCTTAAGTATGCCTTCTTGTGTTCATTTGAAGACACACAAAGGGTCAGAAAGACTCATCAAGGGACCAGTGCTGGAGAAAGCTCAGGTCTCCAGGCAACTGAAGCTCCAAGGGACAAGCCCAGGGCCAGCTCTGCTTCTGCATCCTTTCAGCCACATTCCTGGAGCCAGATCATGCCTTACTGTTGTCCCAAAGATGTGACCAAGCAAGCTGTTAGACGTAGAACATCTTCTCTTTCATCTCCTAAGCCTTTGTTTACTCTAAAGCAAGCCCAGGTCCAGTTCAAGTCCAAGAGCTAGGCTGAGCCTCTGTTTGCAGAGCCCTCCCCTGCACCCGTGCTTGGCCTGGCAGGTGGTAGACTTGGGTTTGGATTTGCTTCTTCTAGTACATAAAAAATGCTCAGCAACACCCTAGATGGACACTGGGGTGCTGTGGGGTGCTCAGCAGCTGCTGGCTGGCAAGGTGGGACAAGTTTGTCTCATGGGGATGTCCTACCAAGCATCTCTCTCCATCCTGGGATTCATTTTCCTCTTTGGCTAAGAAAGATCAAGGTTTGCTGAGATTTGGGGAGCACTAAGGAGCATAAATTGAAGTGGAGAAGGTAAAAGAGGCTGAAATTGAAAGAGAATAACGAACAACCAGTTATTTCAAAAGCATTAAAATTGATTTTTAAATACTCAGGATACCAAAGGCTGTCCAAATATCAGAACAAAGAATATGCTTTGGTCTTGAAGCAAATGTGATGTGCTGGAGTTGTTAAATACCTGAAGAAACACATTGAAACACCTGAAGGAACAGCTTAGAAAACTGAGGATGTTTCTGTTAAATCACATCAGTATCACAAACTCTGTCATCTGTATAGCTCCCTAAAGCACTCTTTAAAAATGATAATAGAAGCCTCACTAGTCTGACACTGTCATTTTCACTAAAAGCTCTATTCCTCCTGACAAGAAAACACTGTTGGGGGACCCCATTCCGACTTCATGAAAAATGCGAGTGCTTTCCTTTATAAAGTGTTAGACCCATGGCACAGCTTAGAGATTGCCCTGGCTTATGTTCCATTAAGTTCAGAATGGAATTTACGGCTGATTCAGTTTTCCTAACATGAAAAATCCCATGAATCCTTCCACCCTCCCCCCCCCCACAACC
>JBAFWW010047104.1:65371-88988 GCA_036873685.1 Agapornis canus | reverse complement strand
TAGACACAAAACAAACTCTGTACCTTGTCCTTATATATGATTTTGTGGTAAGGACTTTTATAAGAGTTTTATTCTTGAAGCTTTAGCCTGGGTCTGAGTTTGACAGCAAACTTGGCTTTGGATTGTCTCACCGATAATTGGAGCTGTGTTGACCTTCTGCAGTGACAGAATTAACTCATAGGGAAAAGTTTTTTTAAGGGGACACACTGGAAAGAAAACACTCTGTGAAAACTGGAATTATACAAACCAGCTCTCTGGCCTCATATACAATTGTACCGGCCTTTTGTACCCCCAAAGTGTAAGTAAGTGGTATTTAACCCTTGCTGTCATTACTGCATGCTGCAGAGACAGATGAACTCCCTCAGCTGATGGCTGAGCGGGGCCTGGGAACAAAGCACGGACTGATGAGATTGTGAAAGGACGCTGTCAGCAAGGCCAACCGTTAGTTCATTATTCAGGCCGACAAAGCTTCACGCCCTCATGAATCACTTCTGGGTTGGTTTTCTTTGTCTTTCTCTCTCTGAGGGAGCTCACTAAAAGTAGCTGGCATGTGGAGTAGTCGTGGCAAGCTATGTTGTTTCCAGTTATGTTTCTTTGCCCTCTGGAGGCAAAAGCAATCCCATTGCTAATGGCATGAGTTCCGTCAAGGGTGCCCCTTCTTTCCCCTGCATTCCTGGTGCTGATGTGGTGAAGGATTGACTCCTATGCCTATTTCCCTGTAGAAAACCTGGTTTTCTCTTCAGCTGTGGAAATGAGCCCAGATCACTGGCCCTGGGTTGATCCAGACTCCTACTAAATGGTTTCTACAGCTTGAGGAGGACTCCACAGCCTGTGGATGGAGATTTACATTAGCTTTCCCCATTTTGTCAGCTGTTAAGAAAATCTGAGGAGGAGGGTATGTGCACACCCTCTCCTGTAGCTGTGAAAAAATGCCTGAGGGTGGCAGCCAGTTTGGATTGCTGCATTCAGCTTTGCTGCTACTGGAGAAGGAATGAAGTGCCTCTGTGGAGGTGTTCCAGGGCTATGGAAACAACATTACAATGTTGGTGTTCCTCCTTGCAAGGGCTGTGGGAGCATCTCAGGTCTGGGATTCCACAGGCTGACTAGCACAGGGAGAGGGCTTGAGGAATAAAGAACACTCTTTCTACCATGAGCCCCATGGCAATCCTCAAATACTCAGGAAAACAGTTTTGATCAGAAAAGTTGTGGCTGGTGCTGGATGATTCAAGCAAGGTGTAGGAAGTACCGTAGTAAAAAGTAGTAACAACTGCCCACACATGAAGCTTTATCCTAGAGAAAAAAGGCTTGGCTTTGCCAGGTCCCTTGAAGCATCAGTTTTGTACGTGTTGATTTTTCACTCTGCATGTTGTCATTGCACATGCTACTATTAACTGAGCAGCGTGTACGTGTTGATTTTTTTTTTTTTTAATGCCTTCCTAAGTTTTTGTCCTCAGTGATGAATCGTGACCAGCAGCTCTGCAGGTTACCTGTGCATTGCCTGGGAACTCACTGGAATTAGTTTCATTTCTTTGAATATCCAATTGGTTTTGCATTACAAAGCTGGATGTTTAAAGAATCCCAGAGTTCTTTCTCTGTGCTATTCATTACTTTGTGTACCTCTTTCATGTGCCCTCATATCTATATTAAACACATCAAACCTCTTCAGTTCCTTTCCATCTGTAGATCTTTTCATTCCACTAATTATTTTTATAAGCTGTTCTTGAAACTCCTATTTCTCTGTATCATTCACCACTCAAAGGAGGCTGCAGACAGCAGTGTCCTTATGTGTATGTGTTCTGGGAGGCTCCTTCCTCCTCAGTTTCTCTCTCTGCCCTCCCCTTCTCTCCAGACTCAGTGCTGCATGCAGCCTTTCTTCACTGTGCCATTGAATCCTGATGACTTCAGCCATTGTAAGTGAAGACTACAGAATTCTTCATTTATATGTATTAATCTGATAAGTGACTAAAGCCACAGGCCTAAGCACCTTGATTAGCTGCCATAATCATTTGCTAATTATTAAGACAGTTGAAAGACTTTTTGCTTTATTAAAAAATGAAATACAATCTTTAAAGAGCAGTGTTTTGCAAGAGAAAGCAGTGCTTGTTTTGAAAGGAAGATTTATTGGGATGATATAATCCAACTCTTGCTGTCTCCTCACCTGTTTTTCCTCAGGGAGACCAGAGACCATCAATCCTTATTAACATTTCTAAATCAAAAGATAAAAATGATAGACAAATTCCAAAATGGAATGAAAATACTAACAAGAGCTGAAAGAGAGATCTCTTACTTTTAATACCTGCTGAAATTGAATTCAAAGAGGAGCTAGTTCACTATAGATGCGTGGGATCTGAGAGCAGTTTTGTGGCTTCAGTCCTTTGTAATAGGAGATTGGACAGAAAGAGCAGTGGTGTACGGGTCCCATCTGGAGAAATTTATCTTCTAAGTTCCTTATACTGCACTTGCTTTTTATTTTTCCATTTAGTAGTTCAGTCACATGCCTCATGTGAAAGAGTTTGAGTGTGTCCTGGGCCTTGGCTGTGTCTAATTTCTCACCTCCTTTTACCATTTCCTACCACCACTAAAACAGCTGACGCTTCCCTCATCCTTCAGGCTTTCCCTCCCTTTGGCTTTGGCAGTGCTGGTTCCAATCGCAGTTAGTACATTGTTGATTCTGTGCCTGGAGTTGCATGTTTGTGCTACAGGCTGCAAACTAGTATAGTTCTGGCAGAGCTTAACTTTTTAGGGTGCCATGCCTGCATCTGACCTATGGGGTTAAACCACAACAGCCCCCCACTGCTGGGGAGACCACTGAGTTCACAAGAGTAAGACATCACACAGGAAAAGACAGATATGTAGTTGGCAAGTAACTTTCATTTTCTTACAAAAATGGGCTGATGGAAAAGTTGCCCATTGTGCTTTGATGGGGATGAGACCTTGAAATTCATTCAAAGAAAAATGAGGCATGCTAAGTGCTTGGGGGATGAAGGTTTCAAGAAGCTGTTATGTGGGCTCCCAGCTAACAGTGGAGTGACATTTGCTGAAAAAGCAGCAGTTGGGCATGTAGTATTAGAGTTTGCTCTTCTTTCAGGAGACCACTTTAGAAGAAATCATGCACAGATGTTTAATAGCTCTTCTGTGGCTAGCAGAGATCTCTCTCTTCTGAGCATAGTCTGTGATACCTGTTGTGTACATGCAGAAAAATAAGTTCTCCATAAATTAGGAAGGAACTGGGTGAAGAAAAAGTTTCTTGGTCACCAAGAAACTGCATGATCTACATGGTCAACAGTAGAGCATGGACTGGTGCCTCTTTCAGACAGAAAACTGGTAAATCAGGCTGAAAAAAAGGGGTTGTTCTCAAAATTCCCTTTCCCCGTACTTTCTCCACTCTCACAAAATACGGCCTTGTGACCCCAGCAAGACAAAGAGCTGGGGAGCTGTGGAAGCATGCAGCTTGTCAGACTGTGGTCTTTAACACATTTTGAGTATGGCCAACTTAGCTGTAATTTCTAACATCCATATTTATGTACATGCATGTTAAGTATCTATCCATACATATATTTCAATTATAATATCTTCAGTTGTTAGATTTAGTCACACGTTTCAATTTCTCTTTCACGATTCTTTGCGGGCAGTGTGTTTTATTGCATATAGAAAGAAAGGGCAGAACTCAGGCTTTTTCTTATTTGCAGATAAAGAGTACTACTCTGATCCAGTGATTGATTTTCTTGCTTGAATCACTAACCATGGATTAGTCCACAACTGTTCAATACTACACTGTGTCAGGGTTGAAATTTTGGCCTGTGTTAGAGAATCAGAGCAGGGAATCACATTTTCTGGTTTGTTTTCCCTTTTTGGTCTAATGCAGTATATGGAAAGAAAGAGCAAACACCAGGCTTGTGTTGGAACTGCCTTATGCTGGAACTTGTGTTGGAACTAAACAGAGTGAGCTTTTTAATTTCCAGTGTACAGCATCAGTTTCTTTTGCAAATAGGCTTTGATTAGCAAGATATAGTTGCTGTTGACATTTGGACACTGAAAACAGGTATGTTTTTTTAAATGTCTAAGTAGGAAAGTCTGATTGTGCTTATTTTAAACACAGAAGCTAAGAAATGAATGTGCATAAAGCACATAAAACACTGCTTAGGATGCCTGAAAAGGCCAACCTGTGTGAAACAGTGACAGCACACCTTGAATTTGTGCTGTAACACAAATTGTGCTGTAACCCTGAATTTTGTGTAACAGAACTCTTCACAGAGCAGAACTGCCGTAAATAAATAAAGCTAATGGGTATGGGTCATCGCTTTCCTGTAGAAGCAATTATTGCTAACTGTTTTGAGAGTAACTTCCTCCAAAGTAGTCAAGAAGGTAATTCCCATGTTGGCTCTTCTGAACACCATCTTGTGTTCATGATCATATAGAAGATGTTTGTGAGCAAATGAAAACCACACTTAGCAGCTTTGATGTACTTCCTTTGCCACGTCTTTCTGGCAAAAGCCTTAACCCTAATTACCGGTTTCTCTGTGAAAGTGTATGAGAAATCAGCTGGCTTTAGCAATAGAAGTTTCACTAGTACTGAAATCCTGACCCAACACCATGTTCTTTTTCTTTGGAGAGCTGTAAAATATTCCCGTTCTTATGTGTGTACATTTGTCACAGTGTGGTGGTTGGGTGAGGATGCACTGTGGGTCTGGCTTTGCTGCTGTGGATTCTTTTGCCTGTTCAAAGCCACAGTGAAATTGGAGGAATTTCTGCTGACAGCTTGAGAGGTCCTAAGGTGAGGAATGGGGCAAAGCACAGCAATTTGGATCAGTCTGCTCTTCCTTTGGCTTTTTGCTCTGAAATGGCATGACCTGCAATATGTACGGATCAGTATGAAGACACTCAGTGGATATATAAAATGTCTCGGAGGAAAGAAACAACTTTAAGTGAAGTGTTCAAAGGCAAATAAGAGAAGGAGATTGGAGTAGACACAGAAGTCTCAGAGAAGACAGGTGCCTTGTTTGAAACAGGAGTTGTATATTTTACAGAGGCAGCCTTGTCTGTTTTCTTTCAGTAAAATCTTAACACAGTAGTGATCATTACATGGTGCTGCTTAAAATTTAATTAGGTTCCTGTGTTAGTCCCCAGGTCTGAAAGGAAAGGGCAGGGGTATAAAAAAATCCAAAGGAAATGAATAGAAATTGGACTAGTCTAAGGCGGGAATGAAATCTGCCTTTACTCTCTTTGTCTCTCTGGAATACAGTGGCTGGTGGGAGGAAATTTACTTCTCATGATTGAGTGACCTGATTTTGTCTCCCACTTGGACAACATAGTCTCTTGCAAGAAAATGACTAGTCTTAAATTCATACATAATTGCTCAGCAGGGAGATTGAATTTAAAAATGCAGATTTCTGGGTATTAAGCAGCAGAAATCTGTTTTGAACCCTTGAACTTCCTTTGTTGTTTAAATGGCCACCTATAGAATCCCTCTGCAGAGAGCCACTGAGACACAGTAGCTTCTTTTATGTTGAAAAACTATCTTCCCCCACCCCTCCTCTTCTCCTCTCCCTTCTGACATGAATGTATACTGTTTCCTTGTAACAAAGGACACTAATTTTGGAACTTGCTTTTGTATGTCTGGGCTATACAGTAGCAGTAAATGAGGGTGTATTCTGCTAATCAGTGGTACTGAGCTTGGGAACAGTGTTACCTTTATTTTCTTGATAAAATGGGAAGCTTGCTTCATTTTACTTCTTTTCTTACTCAGTAGGCACAAGCCTCCTCCCAACTGTATCAAAGGAGCCAATGTTTACATCTTTACACTCAGACATTCAAAATCCTGGGTTCTTGCTACAGTTTCAGCAATGGGAGAAAACAGCACATATACACCCTACTATTGCTGTCCTCTATGTTAATTACATTAAGTGATATAAATGTACATTTATACTGTGAATATGGTTTTATCGAGCCTGTGTTTGCATTTTATCATCTTTGCCGAAGTCTTAATGTGAAGGGTAATGTTTGACAAATGTGCTGTGAGGAACCCACATGAATATCAGTGAGAAAACGAAAACAGTGCAGGATACTTTATTTCATATAAATGGCTTCAGTTTTACAATTTTGCGTTTTTCATATTAAAATAAAAGAAACCTGAGCTCAAACAAGTACCATTTACTGTAAGTGTGTGGAAAATCACAATTTGTGGAATGAATGATTTGGAGAAAAAAATGCTTTAGTGCTTGTAGACTTGGCTTAGCACATACCTGTGCTACAGAATTACCCTTCTTTTACCCCACTTCAGCTATCACAAAATAAAGAAAAATATTCACACTGGGAGGATAAGCTTTTTCACAGTTGTGTTCTTGTCCCCATGTTGATGCAGAACTGGATAAAGTGGGGTTCTAGTCCTGCTGAGGATTTCATGAAGTGTGACCTGCCTTTTGGAACGCTTTGGGAGGTGCTGCAGGGAGACTCTCTGTCCTGACTTTGCATAGAGGCAAAGTGACATTAATGATGTTAGTGTAGCAGCTATGCAGCTTGGGATTGCTTGCTTAGAGCCTGAATGGCCAGAATTCCTTTAAGAGATCACATGTCCCATGGCAGAATAGCCACCAACTGGCAGTCACCAGCATCTGTGGCCTTCTCATTTTGATGACATGAGACACATGCGAGACCTTTCAGGAGGAGGTGTTTGCCAAGTTGCCCTATGGTGTTTGGAAAATGCAGCAGCCTTTCAGCACAGTATGTATTTTTTGTGGGTTGCCTTCTTTTCTGGAAGCTGGCCTCTTTGGATGACATTTCTTCTTAAAGACTATCATGGTTATGGTTTTATATACAAAAGGGGTAACCAGTTAAAACTTAAATGGGGAAGTTTAGATTGGATATAAAGATGAAGTTCTTTACTGTTAGGGTGGTGAGGCACTGAAATGGGTTGCCCAAGGAAGTTATGAATGCTCCATCCATGGTGGTGTTCAAACCCAGGCTGGATGGAGCCTTGGGTGACATGGTTTAATGAGAGGTGTCTCTGTCCCTGGCAGGGGGGTTGGAACTGGATGATCTTAAGGTCATTTCCAACTCTAGCTATTCCATGATTCTATATTTCAGTAGCATCCTGTGACCAGTCATAGGTACTGGAAGCAGTTGGGTCTGATGGAAGGGGTTTGCGGTGATGTAGCTGAGGCTAAGCCACCTGAGAGGAGACTTCTAATGAGAGGTAGATCTTCTAAATGGCAGACCTATGCCAAGGGGTGGGACACCTCTCCCAACAAGTGATGTAGGCTCTTGGATGCATCTCCTTTTCCATGACATCACCTAGGGCTTTTCCACTTGCTAGGAAAGAGGATGCTTGAGAATTCTGCTGTTGTTGGGCAGGCACAGCAAACCGGAATGGCTACTCCACAACCTGTGACACAGTTCCAGAGATCTCTGTGCCTATAGTGTGACCTCCCTCTGGTTTTGGTTTTTTTTTTGTGTGTGTTTGTTTTCTTTGCAAGCAGAGAAACTGTTCTGTGCTCAAAACACTGAAGCATTAAGAGGCTGTTTTGCAGTAAAAAAGAAGCATGTAATCCTACTTGCCTTCTCTGCATTGAAATGATAGTTCAATTGTTTTTTGACCCTTTGTCACTGCATGACGTGGGGAAAAAGTGGATAGCCTAGGAATAGGTTGTGGCCTCAGAAAAATCAGAATGAGCAAAATGTGGAACCAAGAGTACTCTGTAAGGTCTCATGTTTAAGGGAAAGCTGCACATGGGAGAAAGGTGATGTGCCATGCACACTGTGCTAAGTGTGCAAACGAAGTTAAAGCATTTTGTCCTCATCTTATTTGTTACAATGTTGTTGTCATCCCTGAATGCATTTAACAGCTATTTTATCAATCTTTTTAGTTTTGTGCTAGTATAGGCTGCTCTGTTGGAGAGATGCTGTTGGTAGCTGTTTGGAAAAGCATTGATGGAGGGGGACCTTGTAAAATGATAGATGGACTGTTGGCCTTGGCTCATGGCTTGCTGACAATGCAGACACTGTTGCCAGCTTCTGTGATTTTTATTGACCATCTTAGGCTGCCAAAAACTGGAGTCATATGTTCATCTGAGGATCAGCTCTCCCTGTTTAAAAAGAAGTAAGTTACTAGCTTGTCTGTTTGTAAACATTAGTATTTTGAACTCCAGAGGTTCACAGCCCTGAAGAGAAATTGAAAACAGTAAACTACCATTTAAAAAAACAACACTCACAGTTCTGGTACTTCTGACTAATTGGTACGTATGCAGACTGTATTTTAGGAGCCAAGGGCATTTAACTACTGATCTTTGAATACTTGGACTTGGCAATAATGAACAGAGATTAGCATATGGTCTCCCTTTTAAGGTGAATTTACTTGGAACTGATCTCAGCACTTTAAAATAGATCCAAAACATAAATAAATGGTGGGTTGTCTGTCTAGAGGACTTCCTGATAGACATATGCTATGTTTTCTGTCAGTACAGTGAAGAAGCAGTTTCCATCCTATTCAAAGGAATTTTTGCTGCAGCAATTCACTGTGTACTTCCATTGGTTTTTTTTCTGTTTTTATAGACATCTTGGTAGAGTTTGCTGTTTAATCTGGAAGTGGTAGTGATACCTGGCAGTGATAGTACCATCTATTTTTGCAACAAAAGTGAAAAAATATAAAAGAATGACGATTAAAATTAGTTGAGATATTTTTCGTTCAAAATTGACCTATGTGCATGACACTGCTTAGACATTGCAATTTCTAATAAAAGAATCTGGAAAAATGCTAAGGAGTCATCTTTCCCCCCACCCCCCTCTTTCCCCTCTCCAAGCCCTCTTCTTTAAAGCTTGTAAACTCTTAAGCTACTGAATAGAGTTACTTAAAACCACTTTTCATTTTATGATTTGGAGATTGAATATTTTATGATCAGTATTTCATCTCATGCATATCATCTGTCTGGGAATAATGTTATAAAGGAAGTGAGAAACACTGTCTGGCTTTGGTGGTTATAAATTTACTTCTAGAAAACACAACTCTCAGTGTTTAGGTCTCTATCTGTATGTGTTTTAATAAGGGAGTTGGAGCAGCACCATCAATACCATTGTCCATGCACAGACAATCAATGCCTTAGGATTAGATCCGTAAATAGGTATGTTTGGGTATGTCCTTAAGTCTGTCTGTTTTTCCTGTAAATTGTTTCTTTTGATCTAATGAATCTTAAATCTTGTGAGCTTGGCTTCAGGCTTTAGAACACAAAAGGATTTTAGCATAGCAACCGATAGTAGAAGAACAGCAACTGCTTTGGATTTAGTTACAAAGCATTGGAACTGCTTCTTAGCATTGACATTAACTTTATTCTACTTTTGTGACTTTTTTTCTTTGTCTCTGGCAGAACTGCAGTTATTAAAACAGTCGGTTTTACCATCCCATCTCAAAACTAGGTAATGTCTTCCCTTGCTTAATGGTGGTTTCTGTGATTTTTGTCATTCTGTTCCACCTTCTGGTTCAACTCAACTATGGCAGGTCTAGCCTTCAAGCATTGCTAGCCATGTCTTTCTATGCATGTCACAAATCATGTTGGAAATTCCTTACTTGATGGGGTTTGCTTCTAATGGTAGGGTTTTCAGAGCTGTTGTGTTCAACTGAAGGCCATTAAAAGCAGTAGCAGGAGGCCTCTGATTTCAAAAGGCACTGGATCAGGATGGAAATGGAAGAAAGAAATGTGAGGAAGATAGGAGGAAAAAGGGAACTGCATAATCAGGAAAATAGTGGCACTCCTAAGTGGTCAGTGTGTCTGTTCTGCTGTTCATTTTTAAACGGATGGATGCCTGACTGGTCATACTGCATAGGATGTGTAGGTTTGTCTGCCATTAAGTATGCCCTGTTGCTCTTTCCAGTGCCTACTTTCTTTCACTTTCATTGTAACATACACTTGAAAAGCAGTAAATTAGTTTAAAAATCATTTCTGTGTCAGGGGTTCGTGGGAATGTGTACATTGTTTTCTCAGCATTTAAATTTGTTTCAGGATTATCGCTTTCATTGGCAATGTAAAGTTTTAATAGCCCCCATGTCATTAGGAGGGACCTTTAACTGCCAGTCAGGGGGACACTGGGGGTTACTCTGGGGTATGACAGTGTTTGTCTTGGATTTGTCCATGGTCCCGGATCTCATGTCAGTCCCTGCTCCAGTAATGCTACAGCAGGGCCAGTCTCCAGCTCCCCACAGCCCTGCTCTGACCAGCCATAGAACTCACTGAGCTCCCAATGAACCCACATCCTAGCCTGATCTCAACCTGTCCCCATCCCCAGGGATGTGTGCCCCATGGCTGGGGCTGCCCCAGGTCCATAACGCCTGGCTCAGGATCTGTTGCTAGTACTGGTCTTCTCTTCCATCACATTCAGGGGCACAGATGTGGCACTATTAAGATTTTGGGGTTGATTTTACTGGTTCTCTCAAGTGGAGAAGGCGGTGTAGCTGGTTCTTGCTGCAGAAGCAGGGGCTGTGTTTTGAGGTTTGGGGTTTGTTTTTTTTTCCTTCTCCCTTCCCAAACTGCTAGCTGGGATTGTTTATATTTTAAAATATTATTACTCCTGTTATGAGCTGCCTAAGGCAGCCACATCAAAGTACTGCAGAGTGCGTGTGGTGCCAGCTCAAATAATAGCAACAAATGCTGGTCTCCCAAACCTTGGTTTGATTTCATTGTTCAAGTAGGAAATGAGTTGGTGTGATCCCTCCGTTTGTGGGAGTCTTTGACTAGAGATCATTGTTCTGGCACTTGAATCCCTATTTTAATTAGAAAAGAAGGAAATACTTTGAGCTGATTCTTAGATAAAAGCTGCAAATTATATTTATCACTCTCTTAAGGAGTTTTCTGTTCTCTTAAGACCTCACAGCAAAATCCCCCTTTTATGTTGGTTGTTTTTTTGTGGGTTGTTTTGTTGTTGTTTGTTGTTGTGTTGTTTTTCCTTTTTTTTGTTATTTTTTGTTATTTGTGTGTGTGTGTGTGTGTGTGTGTGTGGTATCTCTCACTGTTTCTGTGGTGGCTGAAGTGATGGCACTGTTGTCTTGCTCTCACCAGCTGTCCCCCATGATGCCTGGCCTCCCTGGCTTCCACAGGGGTTTTGTCATTGGTTTTAGTGGGGACGCTGTTTTGGCTGTTGCTGACATTGAAGGATTTAAGGAGTGGTCCCACAAGGGTCATTGTTACCATTGGGTGGGGTGGGCTTCTGGTACTCAGCTTTGTATGGAGTGGGAATATAGCTGACCTTTGAAGTAATTTTGCCTGTCCTGGGGCTCCTGCAGCCACTACAAGCCAAAGAAGGACTTGGCTTATCTATCTGTACTGAAGCAATTTGCTTAGTGCTCACAGTGGCAGGAAGCATCATATTTAGGTCCCTGATAATATGTAAGCACACTGATTTCTGAAGTATAAGTTCTGAAGTGAAAAATTGATTTGAATCTGAATGAAGACTGTGTTTCAATCTGGTTGCCACTGCTGTCCCAAATGTGATTAACAGGGAGGTTGCTATTTCTGTCTTTCCCTTTCTTTATTATGTTTTTCCCTAGTTTTCCCTTTTGAAAAGATGGTTTCTGTTATCCTATATATTAGTGGCTGGCACCCTTTAAAACATGCTTAAGTGAAAACGATTAACTTTCACCACAGTCTTTAATACCTTCCTTCCAGAATCCCAGCCAGTTCGGGAATCTGACTCAGGAAAAGTAATTTCAAGACAGGAAAAATTTAGTGTGTGTTAAAATTGTTCATTTGATTGTTCATTTTTAGAAACCTGCATTTCCATGAAGCAAACGAGATAATATTCTGCAAATGTGCCATTTTTATTACACTGCTAATGTGCAAGTCCATCACAGCTGACTTGTGAGCTCCTTATATTTAAGTCTCAAGTATCCAAATTTCAAAGCATAGCCCATCTGCAGTCACCATTAACAACGAACTGTGCTTGTGTGGACCTCTTTGAGTGTCTTCCTTGTCTTCTGCCAACTGTGGTATCTTGCTTTAGAAGCTGTGAAGTTGAGATGTTCGATAAGTCTCATGTAGGTAAGAAAGCCCTCAAGCCTTCACTTCTTTGGGTCTTTAGAATTATCTTTTGAGGCAAACCATTTGCAGCAATCAAGCAGCTGTGCATGTATGTTTTCTAAAACTAATTGAAGACGATTTAACTTCTTGATAGGAGCTTTCACTGTGTTGGTAAGAACTGATGGTTTTCACTTCATGTCACACTATCCTTTAAAACAGAATGCTTGGCAAACTTCTCAGTATTGTAAAATTTTGTATAGCTTTATTCTTAATTCTAACATGCATGTGATAGAGCAAAGGAGAAGAGTTTGTTTCAAGGCAGAGGAAAGAATTAAAAGACACTAGGTAAGGTTTTCTTCCTTCAGATAAGTCAGCACAGTTTGGAAGCAGAAATTTTACAGAGAATGGAAAGATATGCATTAAGGGAGGGGGGAGGGGGAATGAACAAATAGAGTGGAAATTTTATTACTGAAAACTCCAAAATTTTTGTGAAGTTCTTATAAAACCTGAGACACGAAAAATAGGAAGCAACAAAGTTTTGAAATGTTTAGATCGAAAATTAATTCATAATTTTTATGCTATTTTCTCATAAGCTAATGCTAAGAGGGATATTTAAGGAAGAAATGTAAACTGAAAGCCGTGTGAAATTTACACTGTTAAGCAGCTGACTGGAACCCTCATTTACTATAGTTTGTCACCAAAGAAACCAGACGAATTTGGTTCAGTAGAGATATGTTTGGGACAAGAACTTAATCATTTGCTGATGTGTTTAAAATTATGTGAGGTGGGTCCTAAGCAACTAGAGGGCTTCTCACCTGAACTTTTGGGATACTAAAAAGATACATGGAATCTAAAGCAATTGGATCCACCAATGGAAGGTAGGTCTACTGAGTGCTGATAAATACAGGAGCATCTACTCTGCTCCAGGAAATCTCAGGGAGGGACATTACTGGGAATGGGGTGCTCTGGAGAAAAGTCATGGCATGTTCTTGTACACTGCCTTGGTTAACTGCTGGTGCCATTGTTCATTTTTTGGGAGGTGTGCCACATTAGATGCGTGTGGAGTAAATGAAGCAAGCTTCTATGCTGTCTTGCACTCCCATGTAATAGTATGTCCTCTAATCTAGAAACCTGGTTAAAGGACTGGAGATGGTGCTAAGCAGACTGTTGGTTGGACCTTGTATGGATCTTGTATTCTTTGGTTCACTCAAGCAATTTAATAGGAGGGCAGAATATGGTGGGGCTTGTGCAGTGTGTCACAGTCACTTTGACCTCTAGTATAACATTTTGGTTTCCCATTTCTTTTGGAATTAAGATCTTGCAGAATATAATTTACTCAAGTATAATCTAGATGAGTTTTACAAGCCTTGCTTCTGAATTTGGCCCAGAACCTATAAATCTGTCTTCTAGGACATAATCAAACCACAAAAAAATGAGCAAGTAGTGTTAATAAAGAGTAAATCAAAGCATTGGCTTAGTTATAACAACTATTAAAATAGCTTGAATAAGGTAAATGCAGTGCTTAGACAGCTAAACCTTATGTCACTGAGTCAGTTTCACAGCTTTCAGTGACTTGTCCCTTAATCTTCAGTAAAACATATGACAGTATTCATCAAAACTTGCATGGAACTAATTTTAATTTATCTGGGTTTATGCACTGCAGTTGATTGAAAAAGCTGGCAGTGTTTTCTGACATGGAAGGCTTATTGCAGACAGGAATGGGCAGTTCACATTAAAGCATTCTGTAGCCTACAGTGCTGTGTGTGTACGCCTGCATGCGTGTGGTGTGGTGACACCCACTGAGGGACCCAAGCCAAGTTTGCAGCTGAAGCATGCCCATGAGTAAGGGAGGAAGTTGACATGGTGTTCTTTAAAATCTTTTCTCATGTCTCTTTTCTGATACTTCTTCACATTTGTTTCCCTCCAAAGCTAAATAATAAATGACTGTGTCCTTCCTGGTAAAATGTCTTTTCCATTCTTCTGTTTATCCTTTCTTCATGTTTTACTGAGCATTTCCAGAGTTCGCTTAACAGTGATGGCCTGGGAGTGTGATTAAATCATGATTTACTAAACCCTGCCAAACGTAAAGTAAAATATGTTTAACATTCTCCAGCTGTTCATCATACATAATCCTTGCCTTATTTTTATTTATTTATTTATTTTTTTAAATATTGAGCTGGTGTCCTGTGAAAATGCTCCTGGGAAAGCTGCTCACTTGTGTCTATGCCAGCAAGATTCTCTTTACTTGCCCAAGAAGCAGCATGATATGCTTGACACCTTGGTCCTGACAGGTGACAAATGCCAGCTGATAGGTTCCCAAAACACAGAGCACTTCCAGAATGGAATGGTGAACTCAGTCTTCCATACCAATGCTCACAATACACAGAAAATGAGACCTGTAATGTTTTTGTGATAATGTACAGGCTTTCTGGCTCCAAGAACAGAGGAAAGTGAAGGTGTTAATTAACTGCACTGCATACAGGTCATTTTACCATTCCTTAAAAGTTAGGAGATGTTTTCATTGTGGGAAATCATTGGATTTCATTCCTGTTATTTTCAATTATCCTTTTCTGCATTTTGAGCCTGTGCTATTAGAGTTTGAGTTGAGGGAGTTCCATGTACATGCTATATCCCAGGCCTCTGTTTTTCATATTGAATTTACTGCATTCCTTAGCTGTGTGTGTCTGTCTGGATGTTTCCCCACACACTAAGTGCCAGGTGACTGTTTTCTTGCTTCCCTCCTTAAAGTAGTTCTGCCCATCATGAAGAATGAGACAAGCTGGCAAATATCCACACCTGCATCATCCTGTCGCATGGCTTTGGGGGAGACTTACACTGACTCTGCATATGAGGTGGCCTTGCAAGGTATTTTGGGGTTTAGTGCCAGATTGTTTGGGTACTAAGTGGATGCAAATCCTCACCATGTGGTAGATGGTTAAATGGATTTTGTGCAAGGGAGGAAACTTCATGGAGTTTATCCTGGTTTTCTTCCTGAAACTGTTGCTGTCAATAATCTTTAAAATCAAAGTTGCCTTGACTATGGTAGCTCTGAGTGATAAGGCAGGCAGGCATCAGATGGGGCTATGCAGGAGGAAGGTGTATCCACACTGTTTTCAAAGATGTGCCTGTTGCTGAAAGGAGAAGTTCTGATTTTTGTTTCTTAATGAGAATGTCACAGAGATATAAACCTTCTTTAAGCCAGCTACACCAAAGAACAATTTCTGAAGAGGCTCTGTCTAGTTATTTGGGATCCACTTTGAAGGAATGAAGCTCATTTCAAAGTTGCATGTTTTAAATTTGGGAAAGGGACCTATGTCATCCAAGTAAGATTGCCAATTAATCATAAGGTAATGGAAATCCTGTTCAAACAATAGAACATCTAGCACCAGAACCTATTTGCATGTACTGAAGTGCAGTATCTATCCAAGTGCTATATATTGGTTTCAGTTTCTTTAATTGTTCATAGCATGAACGACTAATTTGAGGGAATATCTCTGTTGAGGTAAAATAAGATCCTGCTTCTTATCATTGTGCTTTTTTAATGGGAAATGAAATCTTGGATTTGAAAGGCTTGACAGTCCACAAGACAGTCCTGCTTTTAACAGCTAAAGTATTTCAAACAGAGTAAAGAGAAAAGAATACAAACCTGAGCAGGGGGATGTGAGCCTCTTGCCAGCTGGTTTTAGCAACACCAAGCACCTTAGGAATGCAGCAGCTTTCCTTAATGAGTAAGTCAGTGGACAGATGGCATATTTGTCCAATACTGATGATTAGTGCCTTTTTAGGTTCACTGTCACGCTTTTGGTGAGAAGGAATGTTTGTCATTAGATCCATCTCTGCTTAAGATGTCTCCTAACCATGTGGTACAAAACCAGAGTGTGCCTATGCAGCTTAGGAGCACGCTGGTGTCTTGGGGCTCTGGCAGGCTGACTTCATTCACTGGTGTAGTTGCTGTAGCACTGTTGGCTTCAGTAGGACAGGGCTGGAGAGTAAGTGGCCTCTCACTTAGCTGCTCACCTCAGCCATTGTGGCTCCTTTTGCTACTAGAGAATAAAAGAGCCTTTTTTTCCACAGTTACAGTACAGCTGGGCTTTAATGTTCCTGCTGATTACCACTGACCCAAAAAGTCTGCCTAGCATGCCTTTTATATAGAGTATATGTCAGTGAAGCTTAAAGTCTCTTCTCCTCCCCTAGGCTTCACTCCGTAGTCATGTCTTTCAGGCAGCTGAAATGCCATACCTCATTCACTGGGCTTTGTAGGGAAATGCTTGATCTAATAATGTCAGAATATTTTAAGAGGTTTTTGATAATGGAAGGCTAGAAATGTGCTCTGAAAAGGTCTGCATCCCTGAAAAGTGTCTGCATATAATTTAAAACTCTCCCTCCATTCTCTCCCAGATTTGTCCCTACCAAAGTATTTCCTGATTCTCAGTGTAGTCATAAAACCCTTCCATAGTGGTCCCTGTGTATCTAGTGCTTGTTATGGTTTTAATTGGTTTTTTTAAATGCAAGTTGCAGCATTTGGAACCCATGGTGACAAAGACTGTGTCAGTGGAACAAGCAGTTCTACCATCACTCCTGCAAATAATTTCCGTTAGCTCATGTAATACTGTAATGTGGAGCATATTTTGTGTATCTGTCACAGTTATGCTGTTGCTAAATAACAAGTTTGGCAAGTATTCTCTGGAGGGCAGTTTAAATGTGACTTCTGATGTTTCTGTCCCTCTGCACTGAGTATCTGAACTACTAACAGCAAAACAGGCCTTTGCTGTTATTAAGCAGATGCTTTCATGTGGTCCAGTATTCAGCTAGATTTTCCCAGTATATAAAATTCCTTATAGCTGGCTAATTCCTGAAATTAAGCAGGGTAATAAATGTTACTCTCAAACTTATGCCACAGCTACACTGCAAAACAGATCCTGTTCGAGATAAAGGTGGGCCTGTATTGCTCTTGGTGCTTTTCACTGGTTGCATATGGAGTGTTTTGGTCTATGGAAGTCTATGATGTTATAGAAAAGGTATACTTCTGTCTAGTTCTGTTCAACTGCATGTGTTATAACATACATCAAAGTATTACTGCTGCAAATGAAAGTAGCCAGGTATTATATGAGTCTAACATGGCAGGTTAGGATGCTAGCAGTGGAAGGGAAGAAGAAAGCATTAAGGTGCTGCATTAGGGCTAAAAAAGAGCTAGGTCCTTGTGCAGGCATATAAATGACACATGAACTTATAGTTGGAACTGAGCTTTGGCAGAAATTTCCTCTGTGCAGGGAGCTGCTGCACTTCAGGAGGGTAGGACAACCAGGGTCCTTTTGAAATGTGCTTAGTAAAAATTCATGTCCTTGGCTCTGCTGAGAAGGGCAATGATTACAGGGGTGAAAAGAGGAGACTAGCCACACTGCACACATTGGTGTCTTGGGGAATAGAGCTACTTCCTTTTTTATTGTTTTTCTTCAGAGATGATGGTGTCAGGATATTATTATTCTCTTGTTACTCTCTAAATCAGCAGTTTGCCAGAGGAGTATACAGGCTTTTCTCAATTTATTTTAAGGGTAAAAAAGCCAAACATTTTCTGTCAATAAGAACCTTAATTTAGAGAGAGAATACTTAAAGAACCCAAAGTTAAAACTGGATTGGTAAGATACAGTGTACAGTGTTAAACAAGATTTCCTCAAATCTCTCTGCATACACTTTTTCTGTATAGTGGTGGGGTTTTTTGTTTTGTTTCGCTAGTTGCAGAAACTTTCTTGAGGGATAATGTGAACCAGTAAGAGGGAGGGAGAAAGAAATAGTGAAATAGTATTTAATAGGTCTCCAGCTTCTCATACAAAGTAGAGAAGAGCCAGCCTCACTAGGTGAACCTGAATCACTAGCAGTATAGGTGAATGCTGTTACAGAGCTTGCAGCAATGTGGCAAGATGCCACCATCTCTGTTGAGAGTCAGGAGATACAGATTATGTTCTGTGCCTGGCTAGTAGCTGGCTCTGTGATCACAAGCAGGCTTGTTCACCTCTTTGTAGCTCTACTATTCATGGGTATTTCAATTATGAAACTCCTAAGGGAGGGACAGTATTTTCTTAGATACTGGCCTAATACCTATGTTAAAGGGGCTGTGACATTAGTGAGTAGTTCAGGCATTTAGTGTAAATCAAAGTAAGTAGGCAGTGAAGGCCATTTAAGATGCTTATCAATCAAAGAAGCACTTGTTTGAATCAATGATGTACCCATTAATCTTGACTAGGCATATTCATATTTATAGTCAGAAACCAGAAGAGAAGCAGCCAAGGATTTTAACAAATAATTGATAGTGCAATACTTGCTGTGGCTGTGCTCTCAAAGGAAATTGAAGATGGAAGGAGAATGCATGCAGAATATTTGAAAGAGAATAGATGAACTTAAAATCTGTCATCCTGTCTTCTCATTAATAGAGGTACTTCAACACATTTGATGCTCTCTTTCCTCAGTGCTAGCTCTCCACAATACTTTTCCTCAAAGTAATAATTATTATAAAGTCATTATTATATTATTATAGAGTAATTAAGCTTAAAAAGGAATCTTATCTGCCAGTTTCTGAACAAGGTTATGTATGAGCTTTCTGGCCTGCTGTCTGTGCAGTTCTGTATGTTTATCTGTTGAAAGAAAAAAACCAGTGACCTCGGATGTTTGTACGTCCTCCCCACCTCCCCTTTCCAATGTGCTCATGTGTTAAAATACTATATTTTAGGCCTGATCCTAGTGGCAGTGGGGATCCATATATGAGTACTCTGCCCTCTCTTCAGGAACATGGCCAAATGGTATTTGTCTGAGGTGCTCAGCAACATACATGTTACATCTTTTCATTGGTGGGGGGAGCATAGTGAAGATTTACAGCAATCTCTGATTATGCAAAATCATCTTTCTGAAGTAAAGTTAGCTGTGATATTAATGTGTACAATTTGAAAACAGGGCAAGGAATGGGTTTATCAGTGCTGAAGGAGGCTTTTAACTTTTTGTCTGGCATAATAATTAATCAAAAGCTTTTTTAAATAACCTGATAAATATTTCTAAAGAGAATTAAGATGAAATCTGAACCAGGTTCACCTGTTCAGCTCTTGCTGCTCAGGGCTTGATAGCCATGGATGTGACATGATGAGAGAGGGAAACAGAAACGTGTAGGAGGGGATGCAGAATCCTCCCAGAGGGAATCAGAGCTTCTCAGATGACCTAGCCCTCATGAACCTTAATGCAGTTGAACTTGAAACTGTCTTGCAGCTTCTTTCTTCAAAAAAAAAACAACCCAACCCCAAAAAACCAACCTTCCCTCCCCCCCCCCAAAAGAAACCCCAAAAAAAATCAAAAACCACCAAAAACCAAGCAGCATACCATCCACAAAAGTTACATAAAATCATTTTGAATGATGGTTTCATTATTCAGCTCCAGTGGATAAACTTCCCCTGGGCTTAATTTGAAGTACAGATTTCCACTACAGGGAAGTCAAGGCTTTGGTTAGAGTATCTCCCTCTAGCTGGCCTTAAGAATTAATTCTTTTTTGCTGGCTCTCTGGTGTGCTCTTCTGAATTACTTCTTTCATTTTTCCCCATAAGCTTCAGCTTCTGTTGTGGTTGTGTGCATGCCAAACTCTTCTTCCTTATGTTTGAATGTGGAGTTGGTTTCTATAAACCCTTTGGTATCTATGCAAGTGCCTGCTCCCCTTGGTGGTCACAAGTCTTTGGCTTCTTTCATTTTTTAATCTTGCACAGTTATCCAAGCGAAAGCAAGCAGGGAGTGCATATGGTCAAGAGGGAGGGAAAGTTCTGGAGCAGACAGCTGACTGCAGAAAGCAACTTGCTGTCTCCAGTGAGTTTGCCAGCCCCTCTGTGAGTTGGGCAAGAGAATAACAGTCAGTGCAAAGTGCTCCAGGGTCTCATCTGTGAATAAGACATCTCTTTGATGCTTTTTCTACCATGTGATGGAAGAAGATTGGTGGTAATGGTGTTCAGGCAGTACATGTTTATGCACCACCCCTCTGTCTTCCGTTAAAGGAAGAGGGATTCCTCTTCTGAGGAGTGTTTGGGATACTTCAGTTAATGTGCTGCCTTTTAATGAGGGAATATTGGAAAGCACTGGCTGCGAGGACACATCAGAATGCAGCATGTTCCACAGCTTGTATGTATGTAATTGTGTCATGCAGTATGCAGAAAATTCAAGGTGCCAGACCAGTATAACTTGAAAGTTATACTGGAAGAAATTTCTCTGCTTTGCAGAGAGAAGGATGCATGGATGAATGAATAAACAACCAAATACGTCTGAGGGAGGAGGAGGAGGGTGGAAGACCAGTCCACTGCATCATAAACTTCAGTGCCATGTTATCCAGCTTCATTCCTATAGCAGACCTGATGTGCTATCACAGTGCTTTAATGTTTAATTCACTTTGATTTGCACTACAGAAATATCAAGTGTTTCTGCAGTCAAACCAAGACATCCAAGAAGCGCTGCTGGGAATAAAACTCCAGAAAGGCCTTCAGAGAAATTAGAGAAGGGGCATTTTATTGGTTTTTATTCCAGTCCTGCAGTTCTGCTCTGTGGCATTGTTTTCTCCCCTCTGTTTAAATGAATATGTGGGGCAGATTGATTTTAATATCTTGTCCTCAATTCTGTGTGTGACCTGTGGAGGCTGTCTGTAGCAAGATTAGGGAAACAAGTGAATGTTTAATTTTGTGAGGGGGAGGGGAAAGGATTCAAGGGCCCTGCTGCTGTTAGAGAGCATCACTGCTGGAAAATAGATGTCTTGAAATCTGCTCATGAGTAAAAAAGACTCTTGATCACCCTTGTGAGTTTCCTTGTGTTCCATCTTTGCAAGGAACCCTGTGTTCCTGTTACCTTCACACTCCCAGATCATGTGTGTTTCATAAGGAATCATCAGGAAAAATTAACAACTGTTAACTCTTACATTAAAGACCTGTCAAATAGGTGGTCAAATGTGAATGAATTGTGCCACAGAGACACTGCAGACTTTCGGCACTGCTTCAGGGAGGCTGCTGATGTGTCTAGTCCTTTCTGTGTTGCTGTGACAGTGTGACAGGGTTTGAGTGCTGCCAGATAGAAATGTCAGGGAGCTCCACGCAATTAGATGTGCTATCTGTGCACAGTACACGTGCTTATTTCTCTCCTGAGGGCTTAGGATGGTTGGAAAAGTAAGAGCCAAAGCTACCTCAGTATCACCACCTTCCTAAAGGATATATGGCGGGGTTTCTGAGCACTCTATGTAGGATTTGAAAGCATGAACAGGTATGCCATAAAGACCATATTGCAACAGACAACCCAAGATACGAATTTCTGCAGAGGATGTGTCCAAAAGCTTTGTTCTGTGCTTCACCAAACTTGCTCAGCCCACATACAGCTTTTGAACCACCACAACACTAGGGAACCAGTTGCACATTGCAAGCAGAGAGTGAGGGCTAGATCTGACATGCGTCATGGGATGCGATTACCTGAAAACCCTTGTGCCATGGGAATAGAATCATAAAATTGTAGGGTGTAGGAAGTGAAATAAAGACCCAAGAATGGTCCACAGAGTTACTATAATTCAGCCTGTTTTTTTTTCCAGGCTCTCCACACAGTTATCATGGTGGTGCCTGCAGACTGCGGAAGTACATGTGCGAATAGCTGAGTCCTAATTTGCAAGTGCAATTAGCTGGTTTTGTGAGTGCAATCACAGTAATTGCAGGAGCCTAACTTATGTACTTCACTGTTTTTCATCTTTAGAGCAAAGACTAATTAAACATTAATAATAACGTTAACAGCAAAATTAACATATATATATTTGAGACCATGAATTATTTGCTTTACTGCAAGTAACATTAGAGTGAGGCAGACAAAATGCATGCTGAACAAGAAGTAGCTTGCTGCATTGTTTTGGGCTCCCAACACACAGCTGCTTCATCGCTGTGCTGGTGTCATAGCTGTAGCAACAGACAGATTTAGGCATGGCTGTGAGGATTAGGGCTCTTTGTAATGAAATCTAGATAGCGTGTGTTATATGATGGCATATAATGCAGGAGTCATTCTGAGATTCCCATTACATCTAACACTGCATAAATGCATGCAGCACATTACAAACACTGGAGGAAATACAGCCCTATTCCAAGTAGCTTGCCAGCACCACGATAGCAATTTGGCCATGAAATGGTGCAAAATCACTGGGCCAAATCTGGCAGGTGTAGGAAAGCTTCAAGGGGAAAATAAATTCTGTGGAGATTTAGAGCATTAGGTAAAAAGGAAATTGGAAGCTCTTCCAAGTGTTGTGGGTGGTATGGAAAAAAAGGCACAGAGCTGAGAGTGGGAGAACACTACAGCTGTGATAACTGAACTCAAATGTCTATTTTTGTTCACAAGCATAGGAAGTTGCTTTTTCATTTCTTATTTTGCCATATGATGGATACACACAATACATTATGAGGGCATTGACTGTTTCTAGATGGCTTTCTTCTATTTGTTTACCTGCACTGCAGCCCTTTCAGTCTGTGGTTGCTTTAAACAGCACAAGGAGTGATGTGCTGGCTTGGAATGATGTTGTCTTTTCTTCAGATGAGTGGAGGCGAAACTTGACTCACTAATAGGGCTGATAGCCTGCTAGCCCTTTATCTAAGATGGGCATAAACCAGCTGTTTATTGCAAGTTTCCCTCCATGTTTCTAAACCTGGAGATTTAGTTTTCATCTGACCAGTTGCCACCTTTTCAGCCTTTGGGTTGTCTGTCCTCTTTAATTAACCCTTTCAATTCATAGTCTTTCACTTAGTCAACATTGACCAGGACAAAACCATGTACCTGTCACTGAGGATTTCAAGAGGTACAAATGATCCATAGTTTTTATAATAGCTAGAGAAAGAAAACATAATAAAACCTGGAGCTTGAAATGTAAAATGAAACTGCAGAGGAAAGAGAGGCATAGAAATAGAATTACTTAATACCATGGTTGAGGAAGCCGTCATGACTCAATCACAGGCTGAGATGGCTGCTTTATCAGGCGTGAACCTCCATTTGTCCTTTCTGTGCAAGTATATGAAAAATGAGTCCTTGTTACTCGTAGGTGGGCTGACGTGCTACTGAGATCAAGCACTTCTGACATACCAAAGGATAGGGGCTGTTGCCTGACTTTGGCATTTATGAGTTGCTAGAAATATTTGTCCAGCTGTTATACCTGAACAGCTTAGGTCACCGTTGAGTGCAAAAAATAAAAGCAAGGTAGAATATGGGGAGAGGGATAGTGCAATGAGGCAATATTGGGGGAAATGTATCTTCTGTCTGTTCTTTTATTTGCATACTCTAGCTTCTGATAAAAAGCTCCTTGTGAGCACGTCTGTCTGGTAGAACTTAGATAAGCCAAACTAGAGAGCAAATGGAGAGAGATGAAGCACTATCTGTAGAAGTAGGTAGGGAGGCAAGCCTTGTAGCAGAAGCATCACCTTGGATAGCCTTTCAAAATCAAGGATTTTATACTTGTCTTTTTTTGTAGTTAATTGGCAGATGGCTGCTGTCTAACTTGGAGACACACACTATCAGAGGAAATCCCCCCCCCCCCCCCCCCCCCACAAAAAAAAAAATTTTTTTTTTTCTTTCCACCAACTGAGGGAGAGGGG
>JBAFWW010047104.1:49640-65361 GCA_036873685.1 Agapornis canus | reverse complement strand
CTCCAACCTTGGGGACCCAACCAATAAGGGAAAATCCCCCCCCCCCCCCCAACTGAAATAAAGGTGGATTTTTCTTCTCTTTGAACAAGTATGGAGGAGGGAAGCGAGATGAAAAGCAAGAACCTGTGGCTGTGGGCAAAACTCAGCTGAGACCTCCACATTTTGGGCAGCTGGTTTCTACTGCAATTATAGGCATTTTGATGATAGGTTTGGTTTACAGTTCCTATGTAAGTAATCCTTATCTCTTGTTTAGTGGTTGCTCCAGCTGAGCCAGGAATCTGATATTTGTTAGTAGTTTATGGGAGGCCTAGGGCAAAACAAGAGCAAGGTGGAAGAGCAGCCCTCCTACTTTTCCCCAGTTTTGCAGACAGCAAATCTGCTGAAAAGGGTCAAGGAAGAGAGGAGGCTTGTCTTTGCTTTGCCTTATTGTGCAGCTTGTAGCATTTTGCTGTTGTGCATGTGGGTGACATGAATCACTGAAGGTTTTCATAGAGAACCCAGAGGGATTATCAGTAAGTTACCCCTAGGGACATAAAACCTTCCTTCCTTGGGACTATCTAAAAGCTGGAGCCATAAAAGGCACTCCCCATTCAGGCACCCCGTTAGTGCATGCTTTGGCAACCTAAGAATACAATGATTTCTTTGAAGCTGTTAAGGTTTATCTGATCAATGTGGTGCCTTTGACACAATAGATCTGTTGTTTTAATATTCCCTCAAGAGGCCACTTGTCCAAAATGTACTGTCCTCCAAAGTGCAGCAACTGCCTCAGAGATACCAGATGTGCCAATTTCAGTAGCATGCAGAAGTCTTTAATAACAATTAAAAAACACTAGAACGGTTTCTGCTCACCTAATTTGCTTAAATGTCTTCATTCTTTCCCCTGTGTGCCTAGCTATTCAAGAGCTTACAGTAAAGGTAACTGTATTCAAAATAATTCTTTTGTTGTAAGTGAAACACATTATTGATGAACAGTGGGAAGTAATCCTAAATGACTGGGAGCTCCCTTGCCTATCATACCATATTTTTGTTGCCTCTAAATACTCTCTTTCAAAATAGTTGTTTCCAGACTAAGATTTCTGTCATCGTTTAGACCCAACAGGCAACTAAGTACCACAAAGCTGCTTGTGCAGACCATTTACCATTTCGCAAGGTGGGGAACACAGCAGCTTCACCTTCTTGCTCTTCGCCTTCTTTTCTTACTTACGTTAAACAGTTATTTTTCTCAAAACATCCTTTCTTTTTGATCCCTTGGCCCTTTATGCCACCCAGGTTTTGAGAGCATCTTGTTGACTTTTTGATCCTATGAGAACTTTGCCTGGGATGGTAGATCTGGGTCTGACCCATTGTCCAGGAGCATCTTCTCCCTTACTGGTTAACATAAGTGTGTTTAGAAGATAGGTGGCACTTCTGAGGACATAACTTGCCTATACCAGTGTGTCATGATGGAGGGAATTCGTTGGGCCCTCCATTTCTTTCTTAGTGGAAGAGTGAGGAAAAACTGCAGTACACTCCCTGTGATGTTTCAGAGCTGGGCTGAACTTATGAACAAAAGTTTTCAGATTCATTTATTTGTTAGGTTTTGGGGAGGAGAAGGGTAATCCTCTAAAGGGAGACTTGGCTAGCTTTGAGGGGTTTTGCTGCATTGTGCCATCAATTCATGCTACTCTTGGCAAATGCTTCTGTGTACTAGGCCAAGTCATGATTGCAGATCACTGTCTGGGCTTGAATATTGCAGCATTTCCTGGCTGTCTCCTTCGAAGTGACATGAATTTATGGCATATTCCCATTCTGAAATTTCATTTGCCACTGCCTGGGTCATGTATTTGTATTTTACTCTTTCGTGTCCATGCAGGCAAAATCTAGAGAAACTTTTAGTGAGAGGTTTCATCAGTCCTCAGGTGTGAGGTGTGGGGAAGGTCAGCTATATACGCAAGTGTGATATGGTTTTTCTATCACAGTATAGCAGAGAGGTGGAAATGAAACTAAGTGGAAGGTTTTCCTTATAGTATAATTGCTGTGAGAAGAGCATCTGAGGGGAGAGTAAGTAGGATGTCCACAAGTGATCTGAAAAACAGACAAAAGATGAGGGAAAGAGAGAGTAGTCATTTTAAGCTTTTGCTTTTATTAAGAGGAATGCTCTGTAGGCCTTTCACTTTGCTACAGGAGTGAGACCAGGGACTAAATGTCATTGCTACAGTTTAAAGACAGAAACTAAAAATTAATTTTTTGTGAAGTTCTTCCACAAATTAATTTGTTTCAGAGATTATTTCATATTCTATGGCAGAGCAGAATACAGAGTTTCTAAAATGATAGTATTTTTAGTATAATAAACAATTCATAAAAACACAGGATCATAGAATCATTTAGATTGGAAAAGACCTTTAAGGTCACCAAGTCTAACCATTAAAGTTCATGCAGTCATAGGCAGCTTAGGCTGAAGGGGACCTCAAAGGATCATGCTATCCATCTCCTCTCCCTTAGGTGGATCAACTGTACCAATGTCATTCTCAGAAGGTGTTTGTTTAATCTATGTTGAAAAGCCTCCAATATTGAAGATTTCGTGGTTAGCCTGTTCCAGGGCTTTGTTTATTTGTCATTAGACAGAGCCTTCAGCTATCCAACAGGAATTCTCTTCTCAGTGATATAGACTGTTCATCATGAACATGGGAAATTAACTTTTGTCCATGGCAGACTTCATAGTTTAGAAGACTGTTTTCCTACATACCCTCTTCTCTTCAGATTAAGCAACACCAGTTCTTTCACTTCGTACTCTCAGGTAGTTTTTTTAGACAACCTGTGTTTCTTATTTTTCTTCTTTTGACTATTTGTAGAAAATACTTATTTTAGAGTGATCCCTTATCTGAGAATCTGTAAGGAGTGGTGGTGAATAGAACATTGGCTCTTGTTGTTTCCTTTTAATTCAGAGAGTCCAGATACTGAAACTGAAGACTGGTACAAGTTGTTGTGAAATGTCAAGTTGGCAAGAAGTCCAGAGAAACAGATTCATCGTATTTGACCTTATTAGTGTATTTGAAGTGAGTTGCAACATCCATATAGCCAAAATCTAGTCTTAAAACACTGACATTTATTTTAAATATCAAATAGATATTAAACATAGTAATGTATTTGTTTTATTTTAAAATCTTCTCTACTTTGAAACTTTTGCTTATCTCTGAATGCTCCTCCACAATGATGAGGAATTTTTAATTCTTTTTTTCCTTCCTTCTCACTGAAATGGTAATCTTCGCTTCCATTCAGTCACCTGACTCCAGGAACTTGGGTTCTAAGAAAAACACCATATGCAATTAATAAGTTGCTGTATGTGGTTACTGGGTTTCCTTGGAGGGTGACCAGTTTGATTAGTAATGTGGTCTCTAGCACTATAAAATTTAAATTTATTCTTTTTTTTTTTTTTAATGTTATAGATCTATCAACATAATTTTGATAAAATCTGCAGTATTGTTGGGTGTTCTTTTGCTTGCCAAGAGTTAAAAGGCAGGGTGGAGGTACCATGCACTGGCAATGTTTGGCCAGTTCGCTTCAGCTTCCCTTGCTACAGCTTGAGTGAAGATGATGCTCTCCACCTGTGTTTGGAGGGTTGTGTTACTCTCTGTACAAAAGAGTATTTTATGAAAATGCCTTGATTGATATGTTGTTTTAAAGATTATCTTCTGCTGAAAATCTGTGGATTCCACTGCTGGTTCTTCTGTTCTGCCAGTCCCTTTGGCCTCTGCTTTTACTGCTGACATCTCATGTTCTTCTTGTTGGTGCCTGCTCAGGCTGACCTGATCATGTTTGTACTTTTGTTGTGCTTTTTCCTTTCCTGCCCTCTCCCATTTCTCTTTGCTGCCCATGATATATTGCAGTTTCCAGCACAGCAGGAAAGGAATATTAAAGGATTAATCAAGAGAATCTAAATTAAAACCTGTAAAGTCTAAAAGCCAGACTAGATGGTTTAGGATGTATAACTTTACTTTCCAAGTAACTAGTGGTGGCTATAAAGCCTCCAATGAAATGGATGGGTGGTCTTGTCTGAATAATCAACAGAAAAAATTGTAATTTATATACATTCCCCACAGTCACATCTGGCAGCTCCTTTCTGGCAGCTGTGGAGATGCCAGGATTGAAATGGTGCATTAGTACCTTCTCACCCCATTAAAATGTGTTCTTCTGAGCTGCTCTCGTGCCTGCTGATAGACAAGCCTCTCTAGCACTGCTCTTAATAGAGGGATTTGCTCTCATTTTATTGTGCATGCACACGCTGTGCTGACAGAAATGAACTTCTTTTTGGTCCAAACAGCATGTGCTTACATGTGTCCCCGAATAAACTGCTTATTGAAGTTTCGCTGCTCTCTCTACCCCTTTATTCTCACACTGGCCATGTTTATGCTGAGGGGTTTGAAAGGGTGCCTGCTTGGCACATGGGAAAGGGGAAAAGGTAGGCTGCATTGAATACAACCTTTGGGATATGGTCCTGCCGCTTCAGAGGAGGGGTGGAGGCCACCAAAGTGAGGGCTTCTGCTGCCTGTGCTCATCACCACCTTTGCCTTGCCAGCTGTGTGACAGCTGCAGCTACACATGGGAGAGCATTTTAAGAAGCCACTGAGTTACACAGGAACTGCAATATGGAATGGGAGCTGGTAAAAAGGGCCAAGGCAGACAACATCTGGACAAGACAGCTTGCAGGGTGTGGATTTTTTTTGGGTATTGTGTTTTTTTTTTTACAAAGTGCCTTACTTATTTTGATTTTAAAGTTCCTACTTAAAAAGTTCCTACTTACCCAGTCTTAAAATGGCTTTGGTTGGAAGGGACCTTTAAAGTCATATAGTCCAACCCCTCTGCAATAAGCAGGGACATTTTCAACTAGACCTGGTTGTTCTGAGCCATGTCCAACCTGGCTTTGAATTTTTCCAGAAATGAGGCATCTACTGTCTCTCTGGCCAACCTGTTCGAGTGCCTCATCATCCTCATTGTAAAAATTTTCTTAATTGTAAAAGATTTCTTCCTTATATCTAGTCTAAATCTACCCCCTTATAGTTTAAAAACATTACCCTTTGTCCTGTCACAACAGGGTCTGCTCAATGTTTACTCGTATCTTTCTTACAAGCCCTCTTTAAGTACTGAAAAGCTGCAATAAGGTCTCTCTGGAGCCTTCTCTTCTCCAGTCTGAACAACTCCAGGTCTCTCAGCCTGTCTTCTGTGAAGGAGTGCTCTAGCCCTCCGATCATTTTCATGGTCCTTCTCTGGACTTGCTCCAACAGGTCCATGTCCCTCTTGTGTTGGGTGCCCCAGAGCTGAATGTAGCACTCCAGGTAGGGTCTCACCAGAGCAGAGCATAGGAAGATAATAACCTCCCTTGATCTCCTGGTCACGTTTCTTTTGATTAAGCTTACCATCTGGTTGGCTTTCTGGGTTGTGAGCACATATGTTCTGTTTTTTATCCACCAGTACCCCAAAGTCATTCTCCACAGGCCTGCTTTTAATCCCTTCATCCCCCAGCTTCTGTTGATACTGAGGGCTGCCCAAACCCAGGTGCCAGACCTTGCACTTGGCCTTGTTGAAATTCGTGAGGCTCACATGGAGGGAATGGCGATGTTCTAGTGGTAGTGCAAAGGTGTTTCCACTGCTGCAGGTACTCACAGCACGAAGGAGAAATAAATTACTGTGTTGTGAAATACTTTATATCAGTGTAGCTACATCTGTGCTACCACTTTAATTTTACTGGTATAACATCGCACCTCCAGCTGAAATAGTCAAACCATTATGTAAACTTTGGGTAGAACAAGCATTAGAGGAATTAAAGCCCAGAGGGACTGGTTTAGCTTGAACCACCAAGTTATTTAAACTACCCAGCTGATTTTTGCCTGAAGCAAGTGATGGAGCTGTTAACCTTTCAGGATGGAGTAGGGAAGAGGAAGAAGGGTGTCTGGTACCTACAGTAGGGTGACAAGTGGCTGAAAACAATGGGAGAGGGCCTCTTCCATAAGCAGGTGTATCCATGGGAAGATCAAGGGCTGAACCTGACAACAAGCATTTAAATGCTTACCAATCATTTATAGCCTGCTTTTCTCAAGGAAGCTATTGCAGGATTTGGTGGTGGTCTATTGCACTCTTTTGACCAGAGAAGAAATTCCCCTACATTATTTGTGGACTGCTGTACAAAAATGAAGACTTGTCTTCTGAGCACTATGATATGTTAGACACGTGTAAATTGATAAATGAAACCATACATGAGATTCTTCTTGCATTTAGGATCTTAACACAATGAACAGTGGATTGCAAATGCAAGCTCAGTACAATGTATTTGGGATTTTGTAATGAGTAAGGTTAGAAGTGATGTGATGCAGCTGAGGACCATGCTTGAAATTTATATTTGCTTTTAGCTTACCCAAAATAAATATGAATAAATCTGTCAGTTCTTCACCCTTTTGTACTCCTTCGGGCATAGTATCTAATATTCCTGCTCTGTATTTATTGCTGTGGTGCTGTTACAAGTTTAACATCAGTATCACTTCACCAGCCATTTCAGAAGCATTAGTAACTATGTACAGAAACGGAGATTGTCCCTGTGGTGTTGCAGTTCACCAGATAATCGATTATCAATCTGCTCCTAGGCTGAACTATTGTGGAATAACCTTTGTTGGAGTATATCCTACTTCTCGTAAGAGCTTTGGCAAACATGTAACTGGGGTTTTTTGATCATAGCTATTAATATGTTGGCTTTGCTCCATGAAGCTGACATGGTACAGTGAGCTTTATCTCAGCAGCTGGTTTGGCATGTCCAGCTACAGATCCCCTTTTTCCCTTGGGTAAGGTTGTACCTGCAGAGGAGGAGATGTGCCCTATCCCCCCTACCTTTCCTTTCATGTGAGCTGTGGGGATTCCTCAGGTTTGTCCTCTGCAATCTGTGAGCATGGAGGAAGCATCTGACTGTTAGGGCAGAAACCAGTGAATCATCAATTCTCCTGCATTTTTTTTTTTTTCCTGGAGAGATGGATCTGGATCTGGATTGTGCTGATGCCTGTGAACATCCTTTCTCTGGTTAAAGCTTTGTTATCCTGACTGGCAAGATGTCAGTCTTCTCAGGACAGCTTACCATATTGACATGGGCAATGAACGACGTATGAATAAAGAACAGCACTCAAGAAACAGATGAAAGTAACAAAGAAATTGTTCTTTGTATTTAGGTAGTACAGAGGTGGGTGACCTGGGACCTCTTTTGCACAAAGAGCTGAAGACCTCTCTGAGATACTGCTGGCATTGCCATATTTGTCTTTTCATAAAAGCTGACTCCTTTAAATCTACACATTCCCCTTTCTTCTTGTTATGGGCTCCTGGAGTAAGGCATTACTGTTAATGTTTGACTCAGATACGTGGGAACGAATATTTATTGCAGAAAGCAAATCAAAGAAGCCCACTCATGTCTATCCAACCTCCCTCAGCTCTGAAGCTGGTAGGCAGTATCCTGAAAGAAAAACAGTTCTTTGAATCTTAAAATCTGCTCTGTGTGACCTTTGAGAGGAAATAGCAAAGAAACTCAAAGTTTTTTAAAAACAGCAGTTTGTTACTTTTTTCTTTTTTAAACAAATCTCTTTTGGACCCTGACATGGTTTGGGAAAGTTAATGTTTGGTAGGCTGAGTAGCTGAGCGCTAGCTGCTTCACCTTCTAACTTGGATGGGACGAGGAGGAGAGCACCTCCTGCCGTTTGCAGACCCGGCTGGGACTATACTGAAATACAGCCAAGTCTTTAGCCATACTGTTATTGATAGCTGTCTGCCTGCCAAAACTCAGTTTTGCAGCCTGCAAAACAGCCTGAAAAGGCTGGCCAGGTACCATAGCACACAGCTTCACCTGAGCACCCTGGTTCTGTGACCAGAACCCTAGGAAGACATAAGCCTAGCCAGCATGAATCTCGCTAAGGCATATGTGTAACTGCCATGTAGCTGTACTCTGAGGATGGTGCAAGGACAGCTTTGCTCAAAGGCTGCAGATGTTGAGCTCAGCACCCATCAGGAAAGCTCCGGGGGGAAGAGCAGCAATGCCAGAAGCTGTAAAACAAGTTTTAACCTGTTTGAGCAAATGTGGCAGCCTGTGTCTTGAGGTTGTTATAATATGTTCAGCTCTAAAGCTGAAGTGGCGCTATTTCCCCCGGACTGCCATAGCCTTTGTGATTTTTACACACTTTGTATGCCTGCAGAAATCTTAGCAATACCTGTTATCTGCAAACCTAACCAGAGTGTAGGTATGCAGGCATGCAAATGTGAGGATGGACGCACACACACCACATACTACCTGGTGTGCATGTTCTTTCTGGCCCTTCCTCTTTGTCTTTCCTACTCACAGGAGATGCATTACTCTCTGTCAGTCTGTGAAGACACAGTTAGCTTTGCAGTTGATCCCTGCATAGGATCAAATGCGACTGACTTCTCTGGTGCTTTTGTGTTGTTACAAATACGAGCTAGCCCGCAAGCTAATCTATACATTTTGCACAAAGATAATTCAGTTTAGTGAAACACTGTATTAAAACTGCAGGTGGGATGCTGTTTAGGGGTTGTGTCTTGTCTGACCCAAGACAATTACAGTACTTGGTGGGTCAAGCTCCCATTCAGATATACAGAAAATCAGATCAGATCACTGTGGGCACTGGGATTTCTTTGTAAAAATGTTACACTGCAGTAGCTCTGGTATGGGGAGTATTTTAGTCTGGGGGGGTCATTTTCTTCCTTCTTTTTTCTTTTGCCTGTTAAGGCTAATGTCTCAGTTGCTATCATTCTGGTCTGTGTTTCTGAATATCCTTTTAGTATTCCCAGTTAGCCAGTGGCACTGAACCAGGACTGTAACAGTCTTGCTCCATTAGCTATTACTGTTTGCTGAGGAGTTAATGTAGATGGGGGCAATCAGGAGGAGAAAAGCAAGGGGAATTTGACTGTTCCTTCTGTTACAGATCTGCCTGGCACTACATACTTTATTGTAAGTCCAGCACTAAGGGAGATTGATAATAGAAGATGAAAGGCCTGTGTGATCTCATGGCTGGTAATAACAAATGCGGGACCACTTATTTGCTCCCCCCTTGCTCCCAGTCTCAATCCTATTGTGAATGTTCTTCACTTCAGTGCATTGTTGAAAGCCCACAGGTCTGGGCTTCTTTACAAGGCTTTTTTTTTTGTGGTGCAATTTGGTCTGATTGAAACCACATTTTTATATGTGTCAAAACCAGTTCAGCAGTTAAAAAGAAATCATAGTATTGATTGGATCATATTTCCTAAGTAGATGTCACTGGCTAATTCTTTTGTTATAGCATTTAGCTACACAGGATTAAATGAGTGGTTACTATGAAGCAGTTACATATGCCTCCTACTAACTCAAACATTCTGGCATTGCTTTTCAAGTAATACCTTGTCAAATAGGTTAGGATTTCAAAATGTCTGAGGCACCAAACTGCAGGGATCCTTCATTTCCAAAGCAAAAGCTAGTCCACTTAGGGATCCACAGGTTAGAGTAGTGTTGACATCCGAGGGAATTCTGTTTCTTAAAAAAAGAATGGTTTGCAGAACAAAGTACCTTTCTTTTACACCTCATTAGGCTTCCTGCAGTGCAAGAAAATGAATATATATGATTTGCAAAAAGAGCTAAGGATGAAAAAGATGACTTTTTAATCTTATGTTGTCTTCTGGCACACATCTTCAGGAGTGAAATGCTCACCTCCTCAAGCTTTCTTTCACTCCTGGATCAGGCTCCTCATTGTCATTCTAAATTTACATCATTTCACCTTTGATGGGCATTGGGTTGACCTCTGCTGTCATGGCTTATGATGAGACAGTATTTTCATTGCTCTCCTCCCTTCCAACAAGCTTATGGGTGGCAGAAAAAGAGGAGGTGCTGGGAGGCTTCAGAGCAGGAGGGGCAGTGCAGTTTGAGGGACACTGGTCCCTTCCTCTTAGCCCTTAGTTTCTGCTGGGCTATTTTCACATGGGTCCTCCAGAGGCCTCTCTTTCTTGCAGTTATTTCTTAGTGAGAGAACAACATTTAGTTGCAGAGGCAAAAGCTTAGTCAGAGGGAGTAGCTGCTCACGTGTGGCTATCTCACAGTTCTGGTACCTGGCACCTCTGCAAGGTCAGAGAGAAGCATAAGCTTTGCCTCTGGGGTAATGCTGCTGCCAAAGCCCCATTGGCTGCAAAAGGAAGGATCTTGCATTCTCTTGGTAGGGGACAGGAGGAGATATCCCAAGTGGATTAGGGGAATGAAATAGCACTGGCTCGGGACAAAATGCATCAATTGAAGGACTAAACAGAAGGGCACAGTTCACTGCCCATTTTCTCAAAGGAATCTCAGCTGTAAAAAAAATTCAGAACCACTGACCCAAAATATGACATAATTTTCTTGAGCCCTTCCACAGAAGCATCTGTAAAGCCCTGCTCTGTCTGCTGGTTATCATGAATGTGTTCAATCTGTAGAAACAAAACAAAAAAACTTCCACAACTGCAAATATAGTCTCCCTCTCTCTAACTGCTTCATCTCTCAGACAGCACTAACATCTTCAGAGAGGAGTGCTGTCTTCTTTGGTGTCTGTAAAGACAGCAGTATGTGGCATGTATGGCCCTAAAAACTGCAGTAAGAGTATATTCTTTGTCCTCTGGCCTCTTCTCATTTATTCTGTGTTTTGCTCTTTTTTGAGATGTTTGTGGGGCTGAGGTACAAGCATGCCTTGTGGAGCCAGGATGGAGTTCATTTTCTCCCCTTGGCTGGCCCTTTAAAGCAGAGTTCTCACTGGCAGAGCTGCATTTCTTTTGCCTCCTGCCCAGCTCTTCTTCAGAAGGGAGGTTTTCTTTTCCCTCTCTTTATGGATTTTTGGTAAACATGCCGTGTTGCAACAGAACAAGCCAGCAAAAGTCAGAACTTCCTCTATTCCAGTCTATAAACATTTCCTGGAACAGTATGCTCAGCTTTGAAATCCTTTCCAAAGAGTGTTTAAAGACCTCCCTCCATCTTTCTATGCGTCACTTGATCGGAGCAGCATTCCATTTTCTGCTGTTCAAGCCTCTTCCAGGCAACCTCGTTAAAGCAATGAGGATTTTGTGTAAGGGAAACCGCTGCCAGGTTAGCCATTCCCTCGGGCATGCAGCTGCTTACTGGCTGCTGGAGCTTCTTGGGAGTCTTTGGGCTCCAGTCCCAGGTCACAGACTTGAAGCAGGAAATTTTTCTTGGACCCTGTATGTTAGTCAGAAGGATAAAGTTCATGGGCACAATACAGTAGGCTGCATTTTTTTTTATTGCTTACTCCTAAAACAAATAAGCTAGCTATTTGCTCCTTCTGCCCTGCCAGTAATACATTACATATTAGACCTTGCTTCATTGAGTAGCAGCAGTGAAAACTCAAGAAGTAAGCTGTCTTTTGAGCTGTCTACTCTTACCTGCTGGGTAAACCAGAGCTTGCAGATCTTCGCACAATGTCTTATGTTATGGGGAACCACCAATGGCTGTGGCTGGGTTTGGGGTGGCATATCAGACCACACGCTCCATGGCCTTTGGAGATTTTATGCTGCTGCTCCTAGACAGCTGTACTTCCTCTTTTCTTATGTGGGCTGGCGGAGAGGTTCAAGTGCTCTGTGCTTGCCCTAAGTCCTGAGCTACTACAGTACGTGGAGCCAGGACTGACCTGGAGCTCTGCTGAGGCAGGAGACAGCCCACAGCCTGTGGCCCTGGTGCTCATGTAGGTTAGAGTGTGATTTATATTATTGCTTAGACCAGAAGCAACCTGCTGTTTTTAGCAAATCCAAAATAGCACAAAAAAAGATAAAATAATTCCTTCTGCTGACTCTCCAGCTGTAATCAAGGCTGACATCCACTGTAAAAGAAATTAGACTGAGTTTCTTTCAAGATTTAAGGAAGTGTTGGGTGGAAAAAGAGTTAAAGTACATCTAAAGCCCTACTCTTACACTTCCATGCACATCAGTTAACAGCAGCTTTGTTGCCCATGTCCATGTGGTTTCCCTGAAGTATCACTTTCCATGTTTATTCTTACTTGCTTTGAGAGAAAGATGCTTTATTTTATTTTATTTTATTTTATTTTATTTATTTTATTTTATTTATTTTCTCTCCCTCTTCTGTCTCCTCATGGTCACTTCAACCTGACTGCCTGCCACAGAAAGACTGGTGCTGGCAGGGATGTGTCTCCATGGGAGCTGAATTTATTTCTCTGGTCTGGTGTGAGCCCAAATGTACACTACAGAAGACACCCATTTGAGAGAGCCGTGGCTGTGCTTCCCAGACCAGTTAAGGGAAAGAAAGGATCTCTCCTTTTTTTTCTTTTACACACACACACACAGTAGTTGGCTGGAAGATTTTCTTCCTAATGATGATTTGAAGGCCCATGGGGTTTGGTTGTATGATTAATTATGTGTTAAGGTGCCTAGAACCTCCAAGAAGCATATGATTATTATTTATTAAAGTCAGAATACCAGTAAATATAATGAAGTAGAGCTTTAAATAAGCATAAAAGTGGAGGACATTTTCTGCTGAACACAAGCAGTTTTGCGTTGGGCTGAGGCTCTGTGGAAGCATGAAACTTGAAAGGGAGCTTACCCACTCATCAACCAAGGGAGTCAAGTCATAGGAGATCAAGACACCATGAGATGGAAAGAGAGACAGAGTGAGAAGAGGTCTTCCGTGGCTAATGCAGACCAAGAGCCTGACTTCAGAAGTGCCAGTTCTCCCTAGGCAAGTGCTAGTCTTTTTCAATACCACCGCACTCCTTGCTTCTGCTACAGTATAACCAAAGACCTCCGACACTCAACAACCTGTACAGCACTGCAGTGCTCCCAGGCACATTCCAGAGGTTGGCAGGTAGAAAAGCACAATCAAGTGAAAGGTGCCTTGTGTTATTCTGAGGAGCTTTACCATGAGCCTGGTTCTTGAAGGTTAGAAATTAAACAAACCAGTGACTCATCTCCTATTGTCAATCTCTTTTTCTTTCCATAGATAATAACTGAAATCTCTCCCTCGTTTTCACAGAAATAACGTAAGGGGTGTGACCTAATAGCAGCTCTGAGAAAGTAATAACACTTTGTTCTGCTTGATGATCCATCTGATATGGACTTTCTCCTCTGCAAGTGTGGCTGGATTCTGTTCCAAAAGCTATAGAGTCTGAGAATGTTTAGACGTAAAAACAAATACTTGAGTGCAGGAGAGGCAGCCTGGTGGTTGTAAATGGCTTTGCTTGCCAAAAAGCTGGTAATAGCATGTTGGCCAAGCATCTTTGCTTTCCTGAGTGGAACCACAGGCTTTTGGTTACAAACCTTAAGAATAACAGTACCTCCTCGAATTTAAACTCCTTTTCTAACTTCCATTGTGTGATTTCTTGCTGGAGTGCTTACCAGTGCAGCTGTCTGTATTTGCCTCCCCTTTCCTCCCTTGGCCCTCTTGTAGCCCATTGCATCCTTTCATCAGCTCAGTTATTCCCAGCATCCAAATTCTGCATGGACTGATATTTAGCAAAAGTCTGAGATTGATGTAAGAGATTTGTGTGACTTCGTGGAAAGATGGTATTTGATAAAAAGAGGAGTAACTATGCTAGGATTGCTGCTGTTTGGCACTGGCATTGGATAGCATTGAGTTCATATGGTGTGGTTTTGGTTTGTTGTTTAGCTTTGTAATCAAGGATGCACCAATACTGTGATGTTTTAGCAATTCTGACCAGGTAAAGGAGCTGTGCCATAAGTACAAAAGATCTCTATGTAGAAATAAATAGCTTTAAAAGTCTGGTATTTTGAAGTTGGCATTGGGTTTCAGACTCAGAAGATCATAGAGAAATGTGTGGAGTAGCCCAGACTTTGCAGATAGCCTACCCTAGGGCAGAGTGGACTCAGGGAAAGGCCTTCATCATTTTATATTCAGAGATGTTGGTTGGGCATATTCTGACACAGCAGTTTTTCCATCAGACAGTGCCAACTTGAAATCAGACAAGTCTGTGAAACTGAGTTGGTTACGACATGATTTTGGCAGACACCAGGCAGCTCTCTGAGAAAACTTTCTTTGCAGTGCATGATCTGAAACCTGCCCTGTACCCTGCCAGCTTCCTGTGAACCAGCCAGCAGGCACATGGGAACCATGATAAGGTTAAGTCTCACATATGTGTTGTTGGTAGCCTGGTCTTTCAGGCACCTGAGCTGTGGCTGTGATGAGACCCAGGTGGTAGGATGCTCTGAAACCAACCTAACTCCTCTGAAGCTCTGCATGTCCCATCTCCTTGAGTGCTCCTAACCCCAATCTTCCAAGGCTTAGGGACCTGCAGGAAGACTTTCCAATAAATGCTGACATGAAATACAAATATTTTGTGCCATGCCAAGCACTGAATATGCCAACCCACTCTTGTGGCTGGGTGTGTCAAGTTATTTACCTTGAACCTACAAGTCTCCATCAATATGTTTGCAGTAGATTGAGTAGATAGCTCTTAAAACAGATTAAAATCAATGGTCCCTTCTTCACCTGTGGGCAATGGGGTACCAGTGTGTACCAGTCTTGCTCTCTTTCTTTGCAGGTGCTACGAAGAAATTTCAGTAGTATTTCCACTTAGCAGTGCCAGCCTCTAGTCTTCAAATATCTTTAGTAGCAGCATGTACGCTAGCAATGGTTAGCACATGCTTCTTCACACATACGTACCCCACAAAAAAACGCTGGCAGGCAACTAAGACAGTTCCTCTTTCAGAAAACACAGAGATTTCTGCCTTTCACTGGCTTGGCTTTTAGCTTTCCCAATTAATTTTCCCAGGCTGTCTCACATCAGAGGCTTTTCTTCTTCAAGGTAGCAAATTTTAAATGGACAAAATGGGAACAGCAGTAAAAATCTTGGACTGCAAGAGCTTTTCTGCTTTCACAGTATTCTTTGGAAATCTGTGATGCCCTGAGGTTTAGGATGCAGAAGCCACATTGTACTGCTAGTTGAGACAACGTTTAGTTAGCTAGTTGTAGATCGAGTTTCTCAATGAATAGGAGTCCATCAGCTAGATTTGTGTCTAAGTTGTCCATCTGTGCTAACTTAAGTCAACCTCTGTTCCTTTGCCTTCATTTCTTTAATCATGCGTGTTTGTCAGTAGAGCCACAAACGAATGCCTCTGCCACAACTAAACCAAGGAGAAAGGAATAAAATCTCTTCTTGTTTCTCCTGAGGCTTCCTTTCCCCATGGGTGTCTCTAAATGGTACCAATCAGTAGCTTTGAAATGCTGGCAGCAGCAGCTGGGAGAGATGGCATGCTGATGTGGGACTTGACACACCACCACCTTTTCTGCCATCAGAGCTAAAAATTCCATTTTTAACACTTTGGAAGAAATAATATGTTTAAATAGCCATTAATTTGTAGCTGACACCTTCTCTCAGTGCTTCTGACAGTCTGTGTATTTCATTTGCTGAATGTCATGTTGCTTCTGTTTAGAAGCTAATAATACAATTTTCATAGTTATTACACAGGCTGTTTGGCTCTGAGGTTTCCTAGGAGTCTAAGCAGTGCCAGAATTTCTTACTTAAAGCTTTGGCAGGCTTTAAAGTGAATGACATTTGTTGGATGCTATGCTGATTAGGGCTGGAATAGGGAAGTGAGCAAGATATCTGGAGAAGCTTCAAATAATATTGAAATATGAATGACTCAAGGTTTATTTAGGATGAAGACTTCTCACTATCATAGAATCATAGAATAGTTAGGGTTGGAAAGGACCTTAAGATCATCT